>OMLF01012685.1:0-13031 GCA_900302615.1 Holocentrus rufus | reverse complement strand
CTGCTGGTTTTTTTTTTTTTTTTTTTTACTTATTCTTCCTCTCTGCTTATTCTTCCTCTTCAACTGCCACAAAACGTACTCCCACTGTTCTCGTGCAAGCGGTAACAGCTTCCATCTACTGATTGTGCAGCACAGCCCCAAAATCTAATTTGATGTTGAGGCTCCAGCACAGCTTACTGAGCAGACATCTGAAGTCTTTCCTCAACCACAGCGGATCTTCGGTCCAGCACAACTTGTGAGTCATTTAATAGGTGGACAAGGCCGCACTGCTTGGCACACCATCTTCACCCAGCTATTACTGCAGTTTGTTGAAGTCGAAATTGAAAACCTAGAGAATATATTCAATGACGAAATACTGAAATATCACATGTATCAATAAACACTACTTGTAAGGACTTCAACGGACCCAAGGCTCGGAAAAGCATAGACTCAAAGTGACAAGACTGAGGAGGCTCTAGCCTGGTGCAGCCATTCTCTCTAGGCTGTTGGGTTTGGAAAACTGTTTGAAAAAGGGGCAGCAGCAACGAGTTTTTACAAAAATACATGGCAGGCGATTGGATCAACCATCTGTCTGTCATTAGCTAACGTCATCATCTAAGCCATGTCTGTACTTCCTCAAAGGACGCTGATTGGTCCGCCGGTTTTGTGGCTTCCAATAACGCTTTGGTTGTTGAGTGTGGCAAAGCGTGTGGCATGGCTGTACGAGTCAAATGAAAATGAACTCACAAGATCAGCTGGCTGTGCTGCAGGTTAAGGAGGTTCAGCACTACTTTCAGAAAATTTCTTGAGATAGTTAAAACTTTATATGTTTCATATTGTTCTGTGTGGCAAACCGCACCAATCTGGCACCAAAGTAGGCTGAAACAAACCAAGCACGGCTTCACCCTGCTTGAGTCTGCTTGAATCATGTTATAAGAGTAACTTTCTTGTGTTAGTCTTACCAACTCAAGATGCTCCATTCAAACATGCACTATTGAGAAAGGTATTCCACTCTTTGCATGGAACTACAGACAAATGCATGTGAATACAGACACTTACCGAGTACACTGACAGTGGTGGAGGCCTGAGTGTTCCCCAGAGGAAAAGTGGCCACCTTGCAGGTGTACACTCCAACGTCAGCAAAGCCAACGTCTTCCAATACGATGGTGGCATCATGGGAGGAGGGTGAACGGAAGTACAAGCGATGGACAAACTCTGAAGGGATGGAGATGCCCAACACTGGGTTGTAGACCGCCACTGTGACAGAGCCGGTGGGCAGACGGCGTTCCCAGGAGCTCTGGGTGAGGGTGAGGTTTGCCCCCACCTCCACCCTGCACTCTAATGTCACGTTCTTCCCCAGAACAGCGTTCACCCTCTGGGGCACCACCACCTGACTGCTCAACACACCTGCCAATGAGAGGAAATGGATTCAGTCATGGTTATTCGCCACTGGAAACAGGGCCTGGTTTGATTCATCATGTGGTATCAATCAAGAACAAACAAACACTAACACTGCAGCTGAAATAGTTCAACCATCTTCATAATGTACACTATTATGCCCACTGTGTTAAGGCACTTGCCATTTGGCCCATTATTTGTCACTGTTTTTTGCACTTTTTTTTGCACTTATTTCACATTCATTCATCTTTAAAGGTCTACAATATGAAGCAGACACCAGCTTCCAGCAGTATATATGCATTTTTACAACAAAATTCTTATTTTCAGATTTTCTTTTGTCTCTTCTCTGTGCAAGTTGTTGCACAGTTTGATCAGAAAAATGAATAAATGAAAACTTTGAATCAAAAATTAGATATCTACTACTGGCATAACTATTGACTCACTTGTTAACATTAATTGCTGTTTGAGTCCTTTATTAAAATAAATAGAAAGAAAGAAAGAAAGAAAGAAAGAAAGAAAGAAAGAAACGTTTTAGACAATTATTTGGAAGATATTTTTCAAGCAATGAAAAGAGCATTTTGGACTGAAACCCTCATAATACTTCCTTTGAAGTGATACAAATAAATGAATCATATGTATCTGCACAGTTAAGCCAGGGAATAAACTGGTGGTAAAAAATGAAATGCACTATTACATACTACTTGACGATAAAGGGATCACATCCTCCACTCGATAATGCAGTCTGATATCAGACTGCATTATCAGGGTAGGATAATTATCAGTGTTATAATGAGTGAGCGATACTATTTCTTACTAAGAGCTTTTGCAGTGCGTGCATCTAATGTTAGACATTTGATATCAATAGAAGTTCAGTATCCTCAAACATCTGTTCTCTGATCAGACTGGAATCAAAAGGATGATGTCACATCGGCATTTGTTGGCTTTTCCAGCAAATAATACACAGCTGACCATTTGAGTTTGTGTTCCAGTGGATTTGTTTTGTTTCTATAGCATCCATACTCCTGACCTGAATCCAAGAATTAAAACCAGGTTTTCTGGAAGTCCTTTGTCCAAACACAGCTAACCCATGAAGCTCTTGTCACCCACCCCAGTCACTGACGTGGTTCGTCTCCAAAGCAGAGAGCTGAGACTTAGGCGAGTCAAAGGGATATGAAGAGGAAAAACTGAGACAGCCGGAGAAAAAAGAGAGGGGAAGTGATATGCTAACAGGATGACATCACCAGTGAGAGAAGAAAAGAGGGTTCAGCGGGAGGAGAGGAGAGAGCAGAGCCGTGTATGAAACACAAATGAGAGGAAACATACAGTATCACTAAGATTCCGGCAAACAAAAAACAAAGGAATTAAATTACAGATTAATAAAAGACAAAAACAATATATAACACCGACTGCCAGACCCCTCAGCCACATCACTAATTGCAACAAGCTGCTATTGGGTAGTCATCATCATAAATCAAAACCTGCTGCTCTGCTTGGCAATTCACTCCAAAAATTCTATTGTTGTTTTGCCAGCAACAGCTTTGTCTCTGGCCCAGTTTCCCACCAAAAAGCCATGTCCCCAAATATTAGGCTATACTGTAGAATGAAATGTCCACAGCCCTCAACCCGGCTATGACCCACTGCAAAAATGAAGCATTGCATTCATAAGTCTCTGCTTTGCTTTTATTTTCAATTCGACTTCCAACGTAATTAAGTTTTGATTTTTGTTCTCATGGTGCACAGGCACTACACAGTGCTCTTTTCACTAATGCTTTGTTTTCACAGCCATCTTATTCTGTACCTTTGGCATCAGTATTTATAGATTTAAGGCATCGTGATAATAGATAAAAAGATGATATTAGAAGATACGAATATATTGGTCACTTGTGAACCAGAATAATGTTACAAATAGAAGTCAATCCACTTGTATTGTATCATCAATCTTCTGAAATTAATATGTTAATTAAATTATTGATATTAATATGCAAAATATGAACACTACTGATATGAAAAATATGTGTATTACTTGTGGAAATCAAAATCGCAATGTACAGTATATAAAAATTATTGTGCAGTGCTAAGTCTCGCCTTCATTAGGATGTTCAGAGTAGGTGTTAATATTGTGAAGTTGTCGCCCATACAGAGAAAGAACAGCAGACAGGAGGGCTATAGAGGGGTGACAATGTTCAGCATGTAGCTGAACTATTCCTGAGCTTCTCTGACAGTTAGGGTTATTAAATAGTTAAATTCATGCTCAAATGCACAAAAAATGTAAATGCTATATATAAGCTAAGGGGTTCTGCTCTCGTTGACTTATCAGCATCAGGGCAGTGTGGTCTACTCAAGTGAACGGAGGTCGCAACCTTAAAAACTCTTCGTCAGCAGCAGCAGTAATTATTAATGACATGATCCCCTTTCCCCCCAAAAAACTTTTAGCATGCACTCCCTAGAAATTCTACAACAAGAGCAGAGTACTGCACAAAAAGGAACTTTACGACAAAAAAAAAAAAAGAACACTTTAAGGTTAAAGTTGACCTACATTAAAATCTGAAAGAGATAGTAAGTTAAAAGAGCAACTCAAAGCCAAACTTCAAAGTTCACTGCACATGGACAACTTCTGCTGGTAAATCTGCTACACTATGATCAGCGCATTAAAAACACAGGGCAAATCATACATGATTCATAGCAGGTTGGGAAAACTATGTGAAATACGTGACATTCCCAAGAAAATGGGATGCTTGGTTACCCAAATCAACTCACATCACTGAGTATGAATTAGATTATATTTGAATGCAAGTGCCAACCTGATGAACCAGTTCAAACACAACTGAAGTCTTTATGTCACGATAACACACAACACGCTACTTAGTGGACCTCTCTAGCTCTCTTTCCAATTTGTATTCATATTCCTATTGTTCAAGTGTTGAGAAGCTAAACAACTGCACTATGGGTTCAAAAGTCAATGACTGTTGCCGACTGAACACAGTGGCAAATCTGTAATGGCATGGGCAGCCCTATCATTACGAGTCATTAGAAGTCATTAGGTCTGATGATTGCTCTGCATGGTCATATAGGGAGGAAATCCACTTTGCAGGAATCCATTTAAGGTATACAGCCACTACCTATGCCAGCAGATACCCACTGATGCCAAGAAATCTGTGTTCCTACAATCAACTGACAAACATACTGCACTGTCCCTTTAAATTTTATATTTTTATATGCTCTGCACTTAGAAACAAATACACTGATTTATGATTTTCCACTGTCTTTTTCTGAAATTGCAGTAGGTACAGAGGGTCATAAATTTCTTCAGCAGCCATCCCAAAGTGCTCTGTTGATATTCACTGGGACGAACCAAGACTTCATCTATTGCCGAGGTTGCTGATGCTAGAAAGTAAAGAAAATGTAAAATGATTGCTTGTTTCACCAATTACATCAGACAGGAAGGAGAGGAAGGGATGGATTTGTCAAGTGTGTGATGGAAAATTAGGTTCTGTTTGACTTCCACGCTGTTCAAGACATCAAAACATACAGTTGTGTTTGAACTGCCTTCAGATTCTGTAAGTGGGAACATGCCTCGAAAACCCTCAACATACCAGGAAGTTGTAACAGTACCTTCCATAGTGTACTTAAATATTGTAATTTATGCTATATAAAGTAGGTCAGCATAAATCAAACATGACATTGACTTTACCTTCCTATAGCCAAGGAATCAAGACCTTCTTACAGGACACGGTTCAGCTACGATGCAAACACTTTTTCCTTGAGATGTGCCCACATTCCAAGACAATAATAATGCTCCCGCTCGCACCATTTAACAAAGGCTTTCTTGAAGACTGGTCCAATGGCCGACTACACACATTTCAGCCGTTCTGAATGCAAAAGGTGGCCCTGAGCTATGTTTGCTAAGGGTTCAGCTGCTAACGCTAACTAGCAAACCAGCCTGACGCTGTTGTGCTCTCTGCAGAAGAGATTAAAGCAGGCGGTCAACTAAGCAGGCAAGAGAGTTGAGATCAAATAAACTGCTATTTGATTGCGCTATATGTCATCAGCACAAATGCGCCGCGATACTGTACAGAACGGGCACTCTGGTAGAAATCGCACAGCAGGAGCCCACCATCGCTGCAGATGTGAAGCAGAAACACTGGGACAGCAAGAAATTCACAATTCGTGAATGAATGAAGACTAACAGGCTGAGGAACTTGCTTAGCCTGCTGGGTACAATGATGAGGCTAGATGTTAAGTATAACAACATGCTGAGCAAAAAGGAAGCTTTTTTTATGTGCTGAATATGTAATAGAGGAGGTATAGCGACTTTATTAATTTTTTATTGGAGAGGACGACCTTATATAAGCCTGTCCTGGTTTCCTCCAACACAGAAAAAAAGTGGAGAATAAGGGCAAAACCTACCTGATCTCATACCTAGCTTTTCTTAGGCTAGCAAGAATCATTTTGCCTTATTCTCCGCTGTTGTTTCTTGTACTTGTGCTGGCAGCGAAATAATACAATTGAAAAGAAATCACAGTGGCTTTAAATTGCTATTGTTATCTTTATCAAATAAGCTGCAGTAGACACTTTTTCAGTGTGGTTTGCAAATGCACTACAACACAATGTCTCAGTCATTCACACTCTCTCTCTCTCTCACACACACACACACACACAGAGTACAAAACAGATTATAGATGTCCTGGCATCAAGGACACATTGCTCCCTCAGGACACTCTCGCTGCTCATTCTCCCTTAGTCAATATTACCTTCAAACGCACTACTCACGTGGCAGCAAGTGTATTAATGTGTGTGTGTGTGTGTGTGTGTGTGTGTGTCTTGCCAGAGGGCAGTGTGTGTCTTGTTAAAAGTGGAAATCAGAACATACATGGTGATGGTGGTAGGCTGAGTGGAGTGGAGTGGGTGGGACAGTGTTGTGTGTGTGTATGTGTGTGTGGTGGGGAGTGGGCTTGGGGTGTGTGCGTGAAGGGTGTCCTCACCTGGCCCCACATCAACTTTTTTGGCTGTATGCACTTTAATGGTGCAAACCTTTAACTGACTTGATTTGTTTGAGCAGCCCAACAATAGCTAATCAATTTGTTTGGTACGTCCTTGTAGATTTTTGGGCTTATTTACAGCTGTGTCGTCAATTGTCTTGGGTAAAACCCGGAGCTGGGTGAAACGGTCACTGTTTAATTAAGTGAATGGCTTACTGAACAAATGAATCGCTCATGTTGGCACTGTGCCTTCTGACCAAACGGAGGTGCTGAAGAGTTTGTTCAATCCAAACTAAAACAAACAACAAAAAAACACAGAACTCGCACCATGAAATGACTGTTTGGGTGTCACATAAAGACATTTTAAATCTAAGGTTTTGTGAGTTTGTTGCAACTGTGAACTTGAGTAACTGCTTAGGTAGGCAGATAACAGATTTTGTCCGCACCAATATGTATTCATGTGATCTTGTTTTCAAAGACTTTTTCCACACTTATTCGCAAAGTGAGGTAAAAAAAAAATGGGGGATTAAATGGTGGTTAAAATAATACATACAAAAACAGGTTTTTCTATTATTTTTATCTGGAAATTGTCACACATGAAGATTTTACTCCCACAGATAATTAAAAAATGACTATTGAAGTGCCTCCTGGGCTTTGGAGTTCATTTTTCAGTTACATCAGTCATTCCAAGCCAGAAAACTTGGATGAAAAATGACATTAATCATAAATGAACAACTCTGCTAACTGTAAAATTGACTATTGTGATTGACCAAGTCTAGAAAAAAAAGTTAAGGCTGTAATTTGGAGACAAGAGTAATTGCTGTACTGATAAAATAAATCTCTAAATTGCGAAAAACGTGATGACCACAGGTTAAAAGAGGGAACCCTGGAGTACATGGAGCCGATGGGGCAGAAAATTGTGAGTATTGTAGTCAACACACTTCCTGTTATTGTCATCTAACAGCGCCTATGCATAACTGTGCATCATTATGTAAAACATAAATTCTGCAGTATCAGCATTTTCACCGGTGTTACTTTTTTTTTTTTTACTTTTCTCAACAATGGGATTAAGGAGTTGGACATTGGCTTATTATTATATTTTGAAATCAATTCAATATTATTCCATCTCAAACTGCATATGCTTCCAAGATGGCGAAGACAGACAGTCTCACCTCAATTCAATTTATAAATCTTAATTGTCACGCACAATTATTAAGAGCATTAAACCTTAATTAAAGCTTAATTTCTAGGAACTCATCCCTCATTTCAAGCTGAATCTGAGGTATCAACATAGTGATTAAAGTTAACTTCAGTCCACTGACAGCCATTGTGCTGCCTTGACTATTTTAACCTGAGGCGGAGGGTCTTTGCAATATAGCTATATTTCATGGTTCAAAAGAGTTACCACTGATATGAAAATGAAGCTCAACTGGGTGTAAAAGCAAACATTTTTATTCCACAAAGTCAGCCCTCCATCTGCTGCCAATGTCAGCATATGTGAACTCGTAACTTTGGCGGTGTTCCCCTTTAAAGCCAAGACATTATTAGCTGTGAGGGTGTGTGCGCCTATTTTACATTCAACAAAAGCACAAGGTCAAAGCCCTCATTGAAATGTACAGCAGACTTAAACTGAAGCCAGATAAATGGGCAACTGTCTCTTCTCCACAGCCCCAACTCTCTGATGGAGGTAACTGGAGTCTGGATTGGGAATGGACTTTGAGAGCCAGGTAATAACAGAACGGGAAATACATTATGCTGTGTTAGGCAGTACAATACACATTGTTATGATGGGAATCTCAATAGACCATTGTCTATACAATCATATGTGACCTGCTCCTGTCAAATAAAGAAAAGTCATTACATTTCGACTTTTATTCCATAATGACTCTGCTTCAATTCAAATTCTTAAATAGAAATAAAAACCCTGGTATTACGGTATTTATGTTCAGGATGCAGTTTGATAGACTAACAGAAACAGGGACTTTGCTTTTGTTATCTGAGGAAAAATTATGAGCATCCCCAAACTGTTGTCGGCCATCCCTGGGATATCAGGAAATTTTAAAAAGCTAAGCTCCTTTCAGACAATTATTTATATCCCAGCACATCTGTATTGAAGACAAGTTACTTCATCAAGCTATTTCCGACCTGTGTCTCTCCCAAGGGAGGGAGGCAGGAAAAGGGTGGATGGATGGATAGACAGATGCTTTATTGTCCTCCAAAAAGAAACTTGCTTCCACAGTTGCCACATGAAAACACTAAAGAACCATACTTCAAATGCCAGACAGAGAGAGACAAACTAGATATAGACGTGGATGAGTGGACAAGGGTGCAGGCTGTGTCGTCGCAGCACAGCATGAACCAAAAAAAAAAAGTGGGGGAGAGAGAGTGGGGGAGGGGTGAAACACAACGCGAGCAGCAACAAAAACATAGAGTCCCTGAAAACTAATCAGTCGGTCTTCTCAATCACACTGCTGTTTTCAGTGTAAGCTACAAAAACACAACATAAACTAGTAAAAGTGTTGCAGAAGTAGAAGGGGTGGCAATAAATGTATTTAAAGATAAAACCAGTGTTTTGTGTTTGCGCGAATCATCTAGGTGGCAACTTGCCAGTCTTGTTTACATTATCCCTGATGGTTTCTGCACACAGCCAGCATAGCTGAAGATATCAGGGCTCATTGTCCCATTGTCAACAGGAACCATTTGCTGCCATTCATTCTTGTTAAGTATGACAACTTCCACAGGCTTGAAAATTGTCCAAGCTAGATTATTTATCTCACATGAACCCATAATTTTTGAAATTTGTTTTAATGTTATTTCACTGTGTCCAGGTAAAGGGTTTTTATATCAGTATGTGTTTTAGGTCACAATCTGCCTAAGGTCACTATATACCCCAATGCAGATAGGTGTGCATTTCCTTTCAAACATTTTTTTTTTTGCAGCTCATAGATCATATCGTAATTGTAAACCATGGCTGTTTAATTTTTTAAACAGCCATGGTCACCAAGCTCCATGCAGCAATGACAGAGTGCACAGTTGTCCATGCAGACTGGAAATTTGAAGCTGCATGGACAGTTGGTCACAGTGTATCAAACATCGCAGTCAACCATGTTGCCGTCTTTATGTTCTTGTGTGCCTTTGCTGCTCTGCTATCTTGCGTTTCTTAAAAACTCCAACTGGGTGCAAAATGACTCTATTCCCATCTTACAAAAGATGGGAATATAGTAAAAGAAAGAAGGTATGGAAGAAATAGGAAAACTCTAGCCTGATTGACTCATACAGTCAGCCAGTGGGTGCACACGTGGTTGCAGACACATTGGACTAAACCACGTTACAATCTCTGGGCACGGCAGTGGAACAAATTGTACAGTGTTTCAGTTTCAAAAATCTGGAGTGACTGTCTTATGCAAGGTGTGAATGCCTCCTGGTGAAATGAAGGTGAGGCCAGACATGACCTGTGCTGGACTATGAAGCTAAGTTAAGGTCACTTGTTGGCTAGACAAGTATACTGGTATGCTGTACTTACATTTCTAGAACATATAAAAATATAAATACCAATTAAGTCTTTTCTTGAAAGAAAATCACTTCAATAGACATTTTTCACAGCAGCCATTTTGACATGAAATAGGAGGGTAAACACAAGTGTTACTAATGACACTAATTAAGGTTCTGTTCAATTTAAGTGTAGCACAGTCTTTCCAGTGAGCCAGCATGAACAATAGCAGGACTCTCTTAGACCTAAATAAAGCAGAATGTTGGTAAATGTCATTGGTAACACCTGTGTTTACCCTATTATTTAATGTCAAAATGGCTGCTGTGAAAAATGTCTATTGAATACCATAAGAGGATGATCCAGATGCCTACCAAAGAAGCAATTCTGATGCCTTAAACTCTTACTTATGCTGGCTTTGCATAATGCAATGCTCAAATGCAACTAATTGCATGGATGCAATTGATTGCAGGTTGCAATTAACTGTTGCTGTGTCATCAAACCAGAATGGAATATCCCAAATCATGATGCAAACTGAATTCAGGATTTCCATTGGATGGTTTTCTATGGAACACAACTAAGCTGCATGGAATTGAAATTGAAAGCAAACCAAATCAAGTTGTATACTTAAAATTACTTACCAAAAATCAATCTGTGGTCATTGGCATCTTTTTTATCTTTCCTCTTTTTTTTGCACATAGCACATCTTATCAGATATATAAAAAACTGAAGTATGTCCTGCATCATACATCTTAACAATTGACATCGGGTTGCACATAACGCTAAAAAAGTATTGGTCGCTTAAAGTCCGCTTTTGCTGAAGATATCAAGGTTATGGTTGCGCTGAGTGCTCACCTTTGAAACTGTCTATTATAAACAATGTGGTCGAGTAGATCAGAAAAGTGTGTTTAGACAGAATATGCAACTAAATCGTTGCATGCTATTGTTGCTCTTTGGGCTTTTGATCATGCGTCCGATACAGTGCAATACTATGGTCCAAGTTGGCATGTTTCAGAGGTGGAGTTAGTAAATGACCAGTGGTGCCACCTCTTGATCTACAGGCACCATGTTGCTGACCCTTAGCTGGACCTTGGAGGGGGCAGCTGCAAACATTTAGCACTACCCTTCATTACATCGCCAAGGTAAGTTGCCAAACATTTCAAAATCCTGCTTGCATAGCAACATATTACTTACTAGAATCAGTTTCTGGAGCTAATATGGCTGCCAGTGAAATCTGCAATGACCCAACTGTAGGTTGGGTAACGTTATGTATAACTGTGTATCAGTGCCTGTGCTCCTCAGCGGTTTCTAGGGAGTGTTTCTATGGCAGCCGTGGGTCACACCATCATCTGCGGTGGTGGCGCTAGCTAGCTACCGTTCCCCAGCATTGAAGTCAACTTCTTTGCAAGTTTCCTCTGCTCCTGAGATGGCAGTTGCTAAACCAAACAAGGCTTTAGACTTGCAACTTAAATTAAATTTCACTTTAAGTATAGACTGCGGAGTTAGACATTTTGCAGACAACGTTGAGACTTCTCCGTGACGCGCGAGACCAGCCGGCTGTTTGACAAAAGTTCTGTTTAGTAGAAAAAAAATCTAAGTACCTCAAAGATGCGCAACCTACCTGAAATACTGCACAACAAGAGGTGAAGTAATGCGGTCTTTCCCGGGCGGCCGGGGTAACTCCAGTGATAGGACAGTAACATTTTCAAAGCGGTGCGGTCTTCTTGAACAGAAGAGGCGTAGCTGGTTGCCCATTTAACGGTATGTGCTAAACGGTGAACCTCCTCGGCAACAACTCCAAACTGCTTTTGGACCGTACCATTACTCCGCGCGGAGCGGGGAGACGGGAGCTCACCTGCCAATCGAAATGAACGGTCATCCATACAGATGGTACTACAAACTGCCCCGCCAAGACTGATCCACCGATGTACACATTACGTCATCTCTGTTGAAAAGCCGACATAGATTGTGCCCATCACATCACTGTGAACTGTATTCTTTGTTGCCTTTTTCCTGCTGCGTGTCTGCTCACTCCATGAAGATGTATGTTCAAGTATTAATGTGGTATTTATGTAAAGGGAAACCACAGGATGTAGCTGGGTTGCATTAAAAGAAAACCCTAATGAAAAAAAAATCAATAATGTTCTTATGAGGACTTGATATGTCAGTGGTGCACAGTTTATAGGCCTAATGATACTAACACTGTATGGTGTTTGGTATTTCTTATGGCATCACTGTATTATTCCTAAAAGTAAAACCTATTATTTTGTTGTGAATAGCCTTGCAAAATTTATCATAGACATATTATACTTTGTTCTTCACTTGATCTGATGGTGCTTTCATATAAAATGTTCAACTGTTGAGGCTTTCATCGTCTGCAAAATAATCCTTGATTTGTTGCACGGCTGCTGTGAAATGGCTGTGAATATGACACTTAAACAAGGCCAGTGAGTAATGCTCATGTGCCACTGGTAAGTCTTCATTTTCAATTGCGTGTGTCTGTTCGTACTGTGCAAACATATGTCCCCTGGGTTGTTGCCCATAGTTCAGCCAGTCAAGCAAGTTAATCTTTGCAAAGTAAATGTGGGGGAGCACCCCTCCTGCTGACAGAAAGCTAACCGGGTCAGTGCTTTAATTTGAGTCTCAGTGCTGTCCTCTGGAGAGCCACAAGGGATACAATTTCTCTCCTGCTATCCCATTCATCTTCAACTCGAGACTGCAAACGTGCGTATGTGAGTGTGCCTGCATGCACACGAGCACAAGAGCATGTCTTTGTGTGAAATCAGTGCATCGGATATTCTCACTGTTCTTTGATTTAAGATTGGGAGAGGGAGTTCACACAACAGGCAGCACCAGACGGAAATGTATGCCTCGGCTGTCACACATCCACATGAAAGTAACATGTTGCTGTGAGAAAGCGCTTTCTCCTGAGGGAGAGAGAAGCCCAGTTTAACAGACATGTTCAGCTGTATAATCAAGGGGCTTTCTCAAAATCACAGCCACACTGGAACTTGTAAAGTTTCCCGCTCACTTTTCCATAACCCCTCATCATCAAGCAGTGAGCTTTTTTTTCCAGCAGTCTACAGGATCTTTCTTTGAGCCTATGATGAGCTCCACTCAGACTTTAAATTATTAGCACACCATTGTTTGTCTTTGTCTTCTGCCTCACATTTTACTTCCTTTACTTC
>OMLF01012684.1:0-24985 GCA_900302615.1 Holocentrus rufus | reverse complement strand
GGCTGGAAACAGACAAGGCGTCGTCATGGGAATGCAATCTCTCTTTCCATGCCTGTCGTCATCCCGAGCAGGAAGCTTTGTTGTCTAACCTCCTGACATTCAGAGAAACACTCGTCCTGATTCCCCTCTCTTGCCTCGCCCTGGCTCAGCTCAGACTCAATCCTCCCGAATAACATCTGTCAAACAGTCGTCCCAAGTTGCCATGACAACACAATCTGGGGGATGAGCTTGGTGCTTTTTTTTCCACCGTTACCCCCGCAGATGATGACGACATGCTGCTGCTCTCACCGCTTCTAATTTAAATCGCTGGTAGCAAATTGTCAATCTCTCATTTCCATCCAGCGTGAGACTATATTATGGGGCGAAGAGAGAGCACAAAGCTAAGATAACTACTGCCTTTCACTTATCGCCCAGTCTTGATCCTCTACTTGCACAATAATAGTCCCTTTATTGGATATAATTCTTGTATTGTCCACCAGTCCTCAGTGGTAAAAAGCCCTTTCTTCTAGGGGAGGCAGCTGTGGCCATAGAGCTCCCTTCATCCCTTCTTCCCTCTATACAAGTAGCTAGTCATTGGACTAGCTGAATAAGGATCTGATTGATGCTACCTCTTCCTACAGGCCCACAGCAGTCTCACTTTTCTTGATGAGCCGTTGATTAAATGGCCAAAGGAAGCAGGGTCTGGACGAGTGCTAGCAGGAAAGGACTGCCTTCTGAAGAATGGAAATGACCATTCACATGAAATCAAAGCCTGTTTTTATCCCAGACACTTCAGGAAGCCTTTCCTATGTTTTAGGTTTTTCTGTCTATCATATGTTTTGTACAGTCCCCTCTGGACTGTATGTTAGGTGCCACTGTTCTGTTAGCCTGTTCTGAATGCTATTTCAATTTTGGAACAATTTTTCAAAATGACTTCTTTGGTTTGATTTATTTGGCCAACTGAGTATAATGCCATTTGCACATTTGCCATCGCACAGAATAAAAGCACAGAGAAGTTTTAAGGAATACTCCAACATTTTGAGCAAAATGCCCTCTTTCCGACTTATCCACACTGAGACAAGATGTTTGATGTCTTTCATTAGGTGTGTGAATGTACCCTAATGTGAACCAAGGGCGTGGATTGACTGATTGGATTGACTGAAAATGGGTGTAAGGGGATGGATGTTTGCATCTAATAGCCATCATGTTCTTCATGCTTGGAAAACACAACAAAAAGGAGATAGGGCAAACTGCAGTCTGTACTGATGCTCACATTCAGCTATGTCTTCATGTGAGAGGCTAAATTACAGTAAGGAGTGCAGATCCAACATTGTCAGCTAAAGTTACACGGACTGAAACTGAAGTCATTCCATCTGAAAACAGACTGAGTTTTACAATCTTAGGTCTTGCACTTTGTGTATTCAGATCAATAAAGATGAACTTTGGTGGTCATACAACACATCATCAAGGCATTGATGCAAACATGGATATGAGAATGTATCACAAATATATTTTGTGTATTAAATGTTGTATCGTAATGCATATTTTGATGCAATATGTACTTTGGACACTGGGGACACCGCCCTTTAAAGGTGTGTCCACAGACTTAATAGTGCTGCATAGTGCAAGCACAAGACAGATAATGCAATTTGTAAGTTATTTGGACGTATTCAGAATTATATTCTTCAGTCACTGCATATTCACGTGTTATATTTCTTCTAAGCATAAGTCTGTGTGTGGTCAAAATCCTTTTCCATGATGGTGTTTGTTCTGCATCAATCAGCCTGTTACCTTTTCCTTTTGTGTTTCTGTGCAACCTGTATGTTTGAGCCTGGTGAGGCAGTGTTAACAGGACAAGAAAAGAAGTGACTGGATTATACAATTCGCAAAAAGAAAATGAGAGAATATACTTTACTTTTGTTACACTTGGTCTTTTTTATACTTCCATATGTATTTCATATCACACAGGTCAGTTATTTCTGTGCTCTCACTAAATGATAAACAAAGACAAACCCATTGTTAAAATACATCACCAAAATTTAACAATAAGTTTGTATGTTCTTTTGTCAAATTGGGTCTCTATCTCTATTACAAGTCTGCCTATGTTCCTGTTGCCATATTTTCTACAATTCATAAATAATAATACATTTCAATATTGACTAAGCACAGTGACCTCTGCTGCCCAAAGGCAATATTTCTTCAAAAGAGATACTATAACTGAATTTATTTTTTCATGCATTGTTTCATAAGGACACTGCTACTTTCTAAAAATTAGATGCATACACATATAAAATGTTAAAATTCTGAGGCTGAACAAATATGCCCATGTGATTTCCATTACTGGAAGATATACCACAAAACATATTTACAATGGATTCAATAAATAACTTGTTTGATTTTTTTATGTATTGGTTCTGGGTAGCTGCTCAAGCTCCATCTACAAGTTCTGTTTTTTATTATTCCCAGAGAAACTGCTAGTTGCTCTCTGACAATATTGTCCTGATAAAAAGTGGCCATCCTGGACCTTGCCCTAATATTTACTCATAGGTTTGTTAAATAATTTGTTTCAGGAAAATTGAGCAATTTTCAGACATGTCTGATTACTGACGCAATGACCCAGTGATGGTTCATTCTTTTCCTGATACCAAGGGGATGCTGCTCTGGCCTAACCTCATATGTGCTTCTTAGTCTCGGATATATGCCTTTTCCTCCAACCATTTCATCTCCGCAATGCCTATGACTGCCAATCAGAAGTCCGGGACACCTCTGTCTCCGTGGAAATGTGTCACGCTTCCATGACATTCCTGGGGAGTGTGGTTAAAATGTACTGAGTAGACACATTACAGGCTAAAGGGGAGATGTGTTCATGTACATCTGTGCGGTTGTGTGTGCAGTATATGCTGTATGCCATGATCCACAGCTCGCTTGGTATTTCTCCTGAAAAAATGTAATTAAATAATTCTGAAAAATTCATTCATTCATTTTGTTCACACACTTTGCATTAGGATAGCAAATGGGGAGAGTTTGGATGAAGAGGCTAGAAGAGCATCACTACTCTATCAGATGGAGAGGATAGGATATTTGTTCATGTGAAAATGACATGGATTCTTATTGTAAAAATGTATGATTCTCTAAATTCGAGAACTCAGAGGCCCCTGAATACTGACGAGTTTTAAAAAGCATCCTGTGGAATTTCTGTGAACAGAAACCCAGGGAGAGTAAGCAAACTCACAAAGGCAGAGAGCATCACACCCACGTCCTTCCCATGTGTGTCTACACACATTTCATTCATCAAGAGACACTATCTCTGTGTGTTATCTATCATTTATGTTGTATGTGTCATGTACTTCTTGCTCCTCCTGCACTGAGTACCGTGTGACAAAATCTATGTCAGCATCCCCAGTGTGTGCGCATGTAAATGTGCGTGTACATCTGCTAAATGCTGCCTCTGCTGAGGCTTTACATGCTCTGTAAAGCTGTCCACCTCCACTCGCCACTCGCCCCCCCCCATATTTCTATGGCCAGTCTGAGGAGAGATGAGGCTCAGCACTACAGCGTGAGGTCATGAAACATTGATGCCCACTGCTTGGCTGTGGGGAAACAAACCACATCATGCTTCTTCCTCTTCATATCTCTCTCTCTCTCTCTCTCTCTCTCTTTTTTTCTCTCTCTCTCTCTCTCTGCATCTATTCTGCCTGTGGTTATAGTAGTCAGGCTGACTTCATGATGAGTCAGTATCCCAGCCAAAGCTGTTCTCTGGCTCTGGCCTTTTGAAACGGGCACTGAGTAAAATAACATAAATCATAAACATAAATCAAACTTGACCACTGCATTTTAAGTCGCTGTTGTGCTATGCCTTTTTTCCTAAAGGTGCAATAATCACCTTTAGAACATTCTGTACCGACCCACAGCACAAAAAACATAATATATATTTTATGGGAGGTGGAAGTATGGCAGGTGATAGGCTTGTTGATCATTGTCTCCACCAAGAAGGATAGTGCTAGCAAGCCACAGATGCTAAAGGAACCTATTCTCAAGCCAAAAAAGCAATTGAGAAAGCAGTAGTATTATCCCTATAATCCCAGTAATTTGCATGGTGATACATCACTTCTTCACCAGACTTCACTTTCTGTTGGATCTCTTATTAGGAAGCTCACTCCTCCCCATTCTTTATCAATATCTGTGTCAGCTTACAGGCCACCGTAAGCTTTGCCAGAGATGTGCTGATGTTCTTTGGTTGCTGATAGGTGGCGGTAAAAGTCACAGAATCTTCATGATCTTTAAACACTGAAATAATATATAACCTGCATGCATTGTTTTTTTTCTGTTAAAAAGTGAAGAGCCATTTCCATACATGACACAAGTTAAACATATTTAACACATTTTAATTCAATCATAAATTTCATTTTACCATCACAACATCACTTATCGCATGTTGCCATGCTGCAGGGGCACAGACTAGATATTGTGCCCTACATAGCTAATGTTCATTCTGGTGTCTCAGCTACGTGCTGTGCCGGCAGGCCAATCAATAACAAACCGCCCATGGAGTAGTTATGGCTGCATTAGCATAATTTCAACTGTGCATGATGGGAAAATGCCGCCGCCGCTGCGTATTGATCAGAGCGACTGATATATCTCTACAGTGCCCGATCCTGATCTGGATTCGAGGATGGGCTGTAGAAATGCAGTCATCGAGGCAGTATGACATCCCATAATCAATGTGGACCTGTCTAATATGGAAGAGCAATAACACACACAAGTGCCTGCATTAGCAAAAACTTTCAGAGGAAAACAAAAACGCTTCTCGCATCCAATACAAATGACATTTTGGCAGAAAAACGGTGGGATGGAAAAGTAGTGGTGCGATCTTTATGAAATGGACTCCCTCCAAGCTGACAACAAAAAATGGAACTCAGTGCCTCTGTTTGGCCAAAAGTCAATGCTTATGATTCAGAATGCCCTTTGACTTCTCTTGAGTATTTACTGTATCTGGATCCCGTTTCCCCCTCGTTTTATTTGCACTGTGGAATAGATTTAGCAGAAGCTATCAGACAGTCAGGTTTGCTTGGCTGTGCTGCAGACGACAGGGGCTCTAATGAGCCAGGAGTGCTGCCATGGTAGGCACATATGCATGAATAATTTAGCTGTTTCCAAGAAGAACAGAGAAGCCCTGTGTCTACTACTGTGGCCACAATAAACCACCTAAACACCTTACTTTAGTTACACAGGGTAGATTTTGCAGAGCGCAGATGCTCATTTTCAGCAACGCCCTTCTTCACACACACACACACACACACACACAGGATTGAACTGGCAACCTTATGGTCACGAGCCCACTTCTCTAACCTTTTCCCTTTTGACCCCAGCTGCCCCTGCTTGTATACACTGACATGATGAGTACAGATTTAGACGCAGCTACAACATTCAAAGACTTAAAGGCTGCAAAAAAACAACAGTTCAATAGAATCTTGCTTTGAGGCTTCTCTTTTCAAACATGGAAAGAGAAAGAGTACTGGGTGTAACTGATGAAGGAATCCAGTGTGAAATGCTTCACTCATATTCTTAAGCTTCACAAACTCAAAATAAAAAAATGAAAAATACCCTTTTTCCGACTTACCCAGACTGAGACAAGATGTTCGATAACATTTTTACATCTGTACCTCCACTGGTTCAGTTCCATTTTGTGTTAGCTAAGCATAAAGACTTGAAGTCTACAGTAGTCATTAGCCTAGCTCCGTCAAAGTGAAAACAAAAACAAAAAAACAACAACCTTACAGCAAGACATGATACATCGTATAAATAAGACAGCTTTGGAGCTGCTGTAAGGTTTATTTTTTCACTTTGACAGAGCTGGACTAATGACTCAGGCAGACTTCAAGTCTTTATGCTAAGCTAACAAGAAAATGGTACCCATAGGAACCGAACCAGTGGACATACAGAGGCAAAATGGCATCGAACATCTTGTCTCAGTCTGGGTAAGTTGAAAAAAGGGTATTTTGCCCAAAACGTTGGAGTATTCCTTTAAGCTGCTAAGATAGAATTATGGTTAAGGACACAGCATGAATCACTTTGAAAGCTGTGAAGTTGCAGGTATATGATATCAAAAGTGAAGCTGGGGACTGTTAAAAAGATCTGTGATGTTATAATAACTGCGGTGGTGTAACAAAAAACAGCACAATTGTTTACTGTTAATTAAGTGTTTGTCATGATATGGAGAATTAGCTGACAAGGTGAAAAAGTAATTTTTCACTCAAGTGGGACAAGTTCAAACCCTGAGGCAAATCATCTGGCAAGCTAACTTCCCCAAATAATCATCCACCAGTCACAATGAAGATGAAATGAGGCAGCCCAGCCCGCCCACCACCACTCGCAAGTGTCTATTCGATTAGCCGCCTCACCAGGGGTCTCACTGGCAAGGGACTTGTGAGGCACCTTTAGCCTCCCACGGTGTCTAATTTAGCCCTCCCCAGTGGAGATATGGGGTGCCGAGGGAGCATGGTAATCCAATCGGAGGACGCTCCCTGCTTTGTCTGACTGGCCCAGGCTGTAAATGTCTTGATCAAGACCTGAAAGGCCTTTCCTCAGAGAGCAACGACAGATGGCCTCAGATGAGGAGGCCTCAACCCCCCACACTCCTCTATATGTAATCCTCCATGCTCCAACATCCCCTTCCCTGCTGCCATCCACTCTCTCCTCTCTGTTTCCACACCAATCCCTACTTGGCTTTCTCCTCTGCCTGTTTCCCTTTCTTCTTATCCTCTGTCCCAAACCACTTTGTAGCTCAGCATTTCCTGTGTCTCTCTACTGCCGTTTTATTGTACGCTTCCTCTCATTCTCTCTCTCTCTATATCTCTCTCTCTCCAGGAGGTTTCTTTGCGACAGACAGAATGAGAGAGAGAGAGTGAACTGCTCCTACAGGGGAGACCAGATACCGTATTACGTCAGCAGAAACCAAGCAAACATATGCCAACTGTCCGGATATCCCTCCTTGCAAACATGTACCAACAAACACACACTCACATCGCGCACGTCCTCTTAACTGGTGAACTCACGGAAACGAAGGGCAAAGGCACATCTTGTGTTGACCGCTTGTTATCGCCGCTCGTCTTTCTCACTCTCCTGCTTCCATAAATCTACATAATGATGCAGCTCGTGGTCGTGGAGGATGCCTCGGAGAATGCAGATGAATGGATGCTGCTGATCTGGTCAAACATTAACAGCTGGAGCATCATTATACAGTACACATGCCAGACAAACAGATAGGGACACTGAGATTATTGTTCCAGATTTTCTTCAGATTTCAAAGTCAAATAAGAATATGATAAATAACAAACAGGGAAAAGGAATCACTATTAGTTCCATAGATATTATAAGTGCTTGTGGATCATTATTCATTTCTGCCAAAGAACAACAATTCCAAGAGTTATTTATATTAAAAAGGCAGGATTTGTTTATTCACATGTAAATGAAATTACTCATCAGGGCCTAGCTGCACTTTTACGCTCTACAAGAGACTCTCAATATGCAATTAATGACAGGAGA
Source organism: Holocentrus rufus (assembly GCA_900302615.1). Taxonomy (NCBI): domain Eukaryota; kingdom Metazoa; phylum Chordata; class Actinopteri; order Holocentriformes; family Holocentridae; genus Holocentrus; species Holocentrus rufus. The sequence goes on along the minus strand of OMLF01012684.1, from coordinate 17,461 downwards.
GGATATTTCCGTGAATGTATCACATGGTTTTATAAGCATCATCCATCATAGGAGTAAACAAGAGATTGTGGACTAATATGAAACAGGCACGCCTGGCCACTCTGCCTCAATTTGTAGATGGAGATATAGTCCACAGACAATGCACTATGTTTGCGGGTCGCCTAACCAGATTAAATTGGACTAAAAGTGAAACGGTGGGTGTGAAAGTGAACGGAAACCAACACGAGCAGGGAATCCATGAGTGTCAGCATCCCAGAGGAAATAAAACTACAGGTTATCAGTTATAATCAAATTGATGCAATCAGCCCTGCTTACAAAATATTAAATGCCATAGATAAAACATGATTTTGGATATGAGTGTCCAAATGAGCTGAGCATGTGAATGTTGTAGCAACAACAAGATGTCAATCTTATTTTCCCCTTCTTCTGATAGGATGTGAACGCAGCATGAGTGATGGTTAATCAATGAAAGAAAATATAATATATAATGAATCTACTCAATATTATTTTTCTACCATGTGATTCAAGTTGCTTGCGATGTTGAAAAGCATTGAGGTTTATATTCTTTTGCTCAGGTCTAGATCTGCCTGGCTGTAAGTCTGTGTGGTTTAGGATGACACTGCTTAGCACTGGACTGTGTGGTGGTGATTGTTTTTTTGCCATCAGGGGTTCTTTAACGTGGAACAACCTGCCTGAGGAATTTAGGCTTGCTGTGTCAGTGTCATCTTTTAAATCACTTCTTCAAATCCATTTTACAAACTTTATTTGATATTTTTTTTAGTTCCTTACATTTTCTTTTATCTCATGTAATTTTTGGGTGGGATGGTACATTTTCTCCAGTTTGACTGTCTGTCAGCACTATGTCTAAAAAACAGAACAGAACAGATTCCTATGAAATTTTGTGGACAGATAAAAAATGTTTTTGTTTTTTTTTGAGATTTTGATGGTGATCCATGTCTGCCACTATCATCTTTAAATAATTATATTTTTTAGCCATAGCTGTGATACTAACATAGCTTCTAGTTCTCATTGATTTACCACTTCTTGTACTTCTCAATTTCATTGTATTTTACTAATCTATGTTTTTGATGTTCTATGTAAAGCACTTTGTAACCCCTATTCATAAACAGCATATTATTACTGTTAATTTTTGATTATCATCATATGGATCTTTTTGTGCTGTAAGGTGTTGCAGTTGGCTGGTGAAACTGAAATTGACCTAAATATTGTGAGTGGATCAAAATTTGAGTGTGTGCATATTTCAAGAAATACAGTATCAATCCCCAGGGGTCGGCATGGCCATCCTCATAGAGCCCTCCATGTTAAATTATCGTCGCATGCATCTGCAAACCACACTGCACTTTTGCATCATGATGGAACTGAGGCCTTGGAATAGATCAGCTACCACTATGGGGGCATTCATCTGATCACTGAGCACACTGACTGTGGTCTGCCCATTACTGCAGATGGCGGGCCATCAAGGCCATTGAGGCATCCTCAAAGGAGGGCACAGCTGCAGCACACACACACATGCACACACACAGAGAGAAAGAGAGAGAGAGAGTCCACACACTCTGTCCTCTTCCAGCTTGGACTTGGACCAGTAACCTCCATCCGAAACTTTGGCCTGCCTCTCGGTTTAACACACAACCGGCCTGTGTAACAATATCACCTATATGGGCATAGATTTGGCGGAGAACAGGGGACATTGCCTCCTCAAGAAGGACAAGTTGCTCTTGCAGTTTTTGTGATTAGCTTTGGTCAAAAACACAAACACCTCTTGTTTCAGTCTTGCTGAGGGTGTGAGAGAAAACAGTTTGAGTCCAGGATGACGCTACATTATATTAGGTTGCTGAACTCTTGGTGGAAGATATGGAAGTATGAAGTAGGATATCTGAGTACCCACACTCCCTCGTGTTCTGTTGTGCGTTTCAAGTTTGTGCTTGAGCAAACCCACAGAAATGATTGTTATTATTTGCCATTGAGGGGTCAGGCAAGCATGACTTAACCAAAAAGGGAGGTAGGCTTTAATCAGACATGGGGGCAGGAAAGCATGGGTACATTGCTGTTCACCATCTGATTCACATGCTTCACTCTTCTGCAAAATAGCATAACAACAATCAACCTTCTGCTACAGGTCAGTGAAATACTCAGGTAGCAACCACAAATGAGGTTTTGAGAGCCTAGGAAAAATTGAGCTTGGTCCTAACAGTCTGACCAAGGGCCAAATGAACAATCAATTCAAACAGGCTAAATGTATTTCCTATAAGAAATGACAAAATGCCCATCCCTGTTGTCCTGATGTCTGAAGTGCATACCACTGTATGTACACAACTTTCATTTGGCCCAGGTTTTGTTGCGAATTGCTTATGTTATTCTTACCTTTCCGGATGAGATTTTCTATGTCCTGATCGAAGCCTAGTCGATGGCATTTGCTCCACAGTCCCATGTTGGTTGAATTGTACTGCCTGCTGCACTCGTCCGCGGCGCTCATGGCGAAAAGCTGCCGCCGGTTCCGGGCCAGCAGCAGCTTCTCCTCCCAGCGGGGCAGGCTGCTCCGGCTGGCCCGCAGCGGTAGGCTGTTGTTGGGGATGTAGATGAAGCCCGGGTCCTTACGGCGGCTGGAAAAGCTTCGGCATCGCTCCCTGTACCTCCTGGCGTCCGTTTCGTACCAGTGGTCGGAGCAGATCGCCACTGCCAGCATGCCCAGGGCGCAGAGAGAAAGAGAGAGACCGGCGTACAGCAGTAACTTCCCGGCAGCCATGCTCGCTTCTGTCACAGCCGCATCAGCACCTCAACAGACGGACAGCTCCTCTGCGGCTTCCGCTCGTTCAGCTCACATCACCTCTGGAGACCAGTATCGGTACCATTATCGAGGTGATGATGTGCAAAAACTGAAGCAAAACCTTGGCGGCGGCACAGCTCACTGGGTCAAAATATAAACCGAAATACCGAAATCCCTGAATCCCTGTGTTGAGGCTGCGGAGTCCCGACGTGTTTCCTGTGTGCACGGCGCTGCAGCAGCTTGACGAGGAGAGAACGCTTATCTCATCTCATTCCCGGATCCTCAGCACCCATCTGTCTGAGCAGGGCGACACCAACATGCACAAACCAGATCAAGCAGAGTCGTGAGGTTTATAGTGAACCCGAAAATACAATGGCGTATCCCCATATTCTACCCACAATCACCCTGACCGCAAAACCCACCCACTAAAATGCATGATGGACAAAGAGGGCAGTGAGTGCTGTAGAAACAGCTAGAGAGAATCGTGCATTATGCTTCGCAATTTAGAAATGAAATATCATGCCCTCCTTATTAGAACCAGATAGGCTACATCATGACGATACCCACCATCATTAAAAGGGAGGCAATAATGTCAACACAGTTTAGTTAAAAAAAAAAAAAAAAAAAAAAAAAAAAGTGTAACCTAACCTACCTGTTATCCTAAGAGCCCAGACCGCAGAGCATCAATCAGCAAATGTAGCTGAATTGTGAAATTAGCCAGCAGAGAGTCAGCATCCCCAGCCAGCAGCTCTGACGGGATGACGGCAGCTGCTACACAGCAGGACCAATGAACAGCATTCAGTCTGCAGGATCACTGTTAGCACTAAAGAATATTGAACTCACGGTGTTGGGTGAGATATTATTTTCATAAAACAACTGCAATACATTGTTAGTACTACTGGGCCTATTACTACTACTACTGCTATTACCACTACGACTTAATACTGCTATTACTACTGCTACAGCTTCTTCTATTGTTACAACTAATTCTAATACTGTGTTACTACTATTGCTTTTGCCACTGTTACTGCTACTATCACTACTAGTCCCACTGTTACAATTACTACCACTACAACTACTGCTGCTGCTACTACTACCACCAGTGCTGGTGTTTCTGCATGTACTAGTACAACTGCTGCTATTAACACTGCTATCACTACTACTACTACTGCTGCTGCTACTATTAGTACTAGGTACTACTACCATAATAACTAGATACTACAGTAGCATAGTAGAAGTAACTGCTGCTAGTGCTCCTCCTACAGTAGTGGTAAAACTACTGTACTGGCAACGCTGTTACCACTAGGCCTACTACCACCACCACCACTACTACTACTACCACGACTGCAAGTGATGTTAATGCTACCAATACTATAGTAGTAGTACTATTAATGCTGCTGTTACTACTGCTACTAGCAGTACAAGGGCTTCCTCTGCTATTACAAACCAAAAAATCCATTACTACTAATACTATTATTACTGCTACAATTACTACTGTCTTTGTACTATTATACTGCTACCACTACTAGTAGTAATAGTACTAACACTACCAGTACAACTACGATCACTATTGCTGCTACTCCTTCTCCTGTTGCTATGACCACTGCTGCTAACACAACTACTTAACTACCTTAAAAAGTAGAAGACATTCTTATGTATCTAATCTTGGGGTTAGTGTTTCACTACACTCTGCTCTGAAGGTTGGGACACACAAAGCTGACATAAAAAAAAAAACTAGAGACAACTGAGACAGTCAGATGACTTGTCTCATGTCTCTTGCTAAAAGTTGTTCCTGAACACACACATAGACTACAGATGATGGCCAACATGCACACATCTTCTGAGTCAGAGAGGAAACAAACTCTTCATACCAGGAGATGGCTGTAGTCTCAAAAAAGCAAATCAGAAGCTTCAGGATCATGGAAAGTTGAAGGAATACTCCAATGCTTTGGGCAAAATACCCTTTTTCAAACTTACCCAGACTGAGACAAGATGTTTAATACTATTTTCACCTCTCTACGGTCACTGGTTCTGTTCCAATGGTTAGCATTTCGTGTTAGCTTAGCATAAAGACTCCTAAAACGAGCCTCTTTTTTATTATTTTTAAGACCTGTATTTCAAATACATAGGATACATTGTATAAATGAGACAGCTACGGAGTTGCTGTAAGGTTTATTTTTTCCCTTTGATAGAGCGAGGCTAATGACTGCTGAAGGCTCTAAGTCTTTATGCTAAGCTAACATGAGACGTTACCCATAGGAACTGAATCAGTGGACGTACAGAGGGGAAAATGGTATCGAACATCTTGTCTTATCTGGCAGTCAGAAAAATGGTCTTTTGCCCAAAACGTTAGAGTTAGAGTATTCCTTTAAGCCCATGATACACCAAGCTGACAGTCAGCGTTGGACTCTTGTGCCTTCTGTGGCAGTTGCCTGCAGTTTGTGCGGTATGCCCCACATAGTCAGCATCCTCATCCTCATCTGCCCTCATCCACAGTTTAGTAGCTGATATATGCTGCACCACTATATTATTTACACATAACATGGCTGTATTGAATCAAGTGCCTTATTATTACCAAACCTTGTTCTTCAAAACCTGTAAGTCATAGTAATTGTGTGTCGGGGCAGCTTGAAATGATCCCACTAAGGATTCGACTTACCAAAGAATTTCACCTCTACCCTCACAATCTCAGTGCTAACACAAGCTAGAATAAAGTGGAACAGAAATAGCTCTAGCCACATCTGCTAGTGCAACTACAAGTCATATGTTATTTATTCCTTTTTCACAGTCATTGTTGACAGGATGAAGAGAGGCATGACAACAAAGTATGAGCCATATTCTGACCTATCAAGATTCAGTAGCCTGGATCAGTGGTTTTCACTCATGAGCTATCATGAGCAAGTGTCGGCTTTCATTCCAACCAAACGCTACAGCAGCTGATTTCACTGGATATCTGGTTGAAAGTATTACAGTGTAAAATCCACTGCTGTATTTGGTTGAAGAGAAAATCTTCAGATTCTTGGTTGTGATCACAAAGGCATTATCTCAGCCAAAAATATAGATCCAATTGCCACACAGAGTCCTAAATCTGATGATTTGATACTTTTTTTCAGACTAAAACAATTTTTACAAAATGTAATTCGTTTGTCAGGCTCACTGTCCACATGCAATATACAATTGACCAGACCAGATATATGTGGTCCAGCAGTGAAATTGCTGTCATATCTGTATTAGTTGTCACGATTGCAACACAGGCAAAGAGTCCAACCGTAGACTCCCACTTCTGTGAGCCAGTGGGATGTGGGCAGGAGGGTTTAAACATGGATATAGCAGGGTCCCTAGATCCCTAACCTTTACCCTGTAACCAAAGCCTGAGCCAAGGGCCCAGCAGCGAGGTCTGTGGTGCTGCATTTGGATCTTTTCGATAATTTCACCTTTTTCCATTCTCCATTCTGCAAACATTCTCCATGTTTGTAGTTTCTAGTCATGGTTCAGGTTACATATGGCGCTTTAGACAAGATGTCCAATTTTCCAGACTCTCCATATTTGGTGTAAGCTGTGTTACTTTCTCACACATACCCATTGAGTTGCAGTATATGATGTCAAACAAACTTTGAAAAGGGATAAAAACAAAAAGAAAAGATAAAAAAAGCTTTAAATCTGATTGTAGTGTTTAAGCTATGTCCACATTATATGCCCTAATGCAGCATTCTACTTTATTGCTCAGATCCATATTAGATTTAACAGTACATTACTTCACATCAGCTGTTACAGCTAGCTGCAGCAAAATAACATCTCTGTACCGATGTAGCATTGAAAGTGTAGGCCTATATGGAGCAAACAAACCTCTCACAGTGCATTTAATGACTATTTACTGAATGTACAACTTTAAATTAAAATTGGACTAGAAGGAGCACTTAGAGAGTGCAACACCCGGTCCCTGCATGTTTGACAGTGAAATGCGATAAGACCGCAAATGTTTCCATCAGTTCAACCTTGCAAGGTCCCTGAAGGTCAAAGGTCATGTGACCTATAGAAAGGTCATATATAACTTTATATTAGTGTTTGATAATAATCATATGCATATCTCTCACCAATTGGCCATTATAAATATTCCCTATGTACTAACATTGGACCGAATCTTTCACATTACCTTGTGAACTATAGTTGCTACTATCTAACTTCTCCTAAAGTCGGCTCTCATGTTTTGTTTTTTTTCCAAGACATTTATTTCAAATACACATGATACATTGTGTAAATAAGACAGCTTTGGATTTGCTGTGAGGTTTCTTATTTCAATTTGACGGAGCTGGGCAAATGACTCCTGTAGACTTCAAGTCTTTATGCAAAGCTAACACAAAATGCTACCCATAGGAATGGAAAGCAAAGGACGTACAGTGGTGATAAATGGTATCAAACATCTTGTCTCAGTCTGGGTAAGTTGGAAAAAGGGTATTTTGCCCAAAACATTGGAGAATTCTTTTAATGTCCTTACCCATCAAATTTGAGTGGGGCTATGGTGAATTTATACCTCCACATCAAAATGGTGTCATACCTACGCCCACAGTGTCTGTGGCTCCAGCATGGCCCGCAGAGGCTGCTGCTGTAACTTACATTAATCTTTCCAGAAATATAACTGCATGTGGGGTGATTCACGACTGCAAGATCTGTGATTGGTCCACAAGAATGCTTTGTACTGCTTCCAAGTTTTGCCGTTGATTTCAGCTGAGAGTGAAGACAACATGACGCCAGTTGTATCTTCAACTAGCTTGGACTGAGGGGATTTGCAAATCTGTTCTGATGTCACCGACTGCTCCCCAAATTATGCAGCCTGCAAGATGTCATTAAATTCATGTTTAGAAATTGCCCAAAACATCAATTTGGACATCGCCAATGTGTCCAAGGGCGGACTCTCTGTTTCAGGTAATGTTAACATAATTGCTTACATTTTCATCTGTGCTTCATTAGCGCGGGATTGATAAAAATGCGACACTGCAGTCTAGTATTTCAGGGTGCACACAAACTCTCCAACAAAAAGCTATAAATACCCACACAGTTGTAGGCCAGTACAGCATAGCTAGGTAGGTCTGAATGCAGAACATAAAACATGACCTTTAGTTCTTGATGAAAGCTAACATGAAGTTAGCTACAAATAGCACATAACCTAGTCATAGTCTAGACATAGTCTGCTAATAATACTTAAACTCACATTTCTTTGAAAAGAATTTATTGCTGTCGCCACTGTGCTCTTGGCCTCCCTCTCCTTACTTACTTTTTCTGGCTACAAGATTTATGTTTATTCACAATGCCACCTGACTGCTGACCGCAGTTCACTGCACCTTTTGCTACTGCCAACCAGCACAGACAGAGGAACTGTCCACAGTACATCTGTGACATCAATTTAAGTTCAGTGTGGTCATGATGGCTGATAGGTAGCTAGAAAGATATATAGATGTAGCATGTATGACATGTATGTATGTGTATGTATCAGATCAAGGACCAAATACATATGTGGCCCAAATAGGGATTAAAAAGATTCCAGGTGTTTTTTGGTGTCCAGATTTGTTACATGAAGGAAAAAAATATCAGCTTTTGGCCACTTCTAGCTGTAGTGCGAATGTAAGGCTACATTCAAATTACAAGTTGAAATTGAATTTTTATTGGCAGGTTTAAGGATGACTGTGTTGGTCCATCCAGCTGTCTATATACTTTATTCAAGGCAACATATCACATAATCTATCAGGCAGATTGCCATGTCAGTTTTGGTGACCTTAACAACTATTAGGAGGATTACCATGACATTTGGTGAACTCATTTATGCTGCACAGGAGATGAACCCGGTCAGTTTGAGAAGGGTCCATCTGCAGCTAGTACAAAACCTAATCTTAACCTCAGTGGTGTAGCTGTGTCATGTAATGATGTCAGTGGGAGGGTCTGATATTGACATGGGCATTTCTTGTATGGATGTAGTCCATGGGGGCATGTTTTGTACTTGTTGGCAGGCTGCAGATACCATTACTATGGATCCCACAGGGGTTCTGAGCACTGTGATTGGTCGTAACATTTGTTTGCCTGTTTCCCATTCACTACAACAGGCTTTATATAAGCCCTCACCCAATGGTAACCCTAATCTTAACCATATGGTCATATCTGAGAAAGTCTTCACCAGGCAAAAATGTCTGCTCGTAAACATCATGATATCATGATAGATTTCATGATATCGTGAAGACATCATGATTTCTGTTTAGTGGATTGGCATATTTGGTGATTCCATTCAAACTCTCTAAAGAAAGATTCTTCTTGGTTTTGGTGACCCTCTCACATAGAGCCACCTTTTGGCCAAAATGTCTAATTTGATAGTGTAAAATGCAAGTCATGACAATGACTAAGGTTCAGGAGGGAGAACCACACTTGATCCACCTCCACAGCTCCACTCTTCCAATTTCAAAAAGTCTATATCTACCACCAGAACCAACCTCCAGTCATGCTTTGTTTCTCACAACCCTCCACCATTCCATCTTCCCCCTTTTGTGTTGTTTTCTCCTGCTTCTCCTTTTCTCTCTTGTCTCCAGATGACTTCCGAAGGGGGAACTCTGCCTTCAGCTGCAGAGAGACTACCAGGACTTGAAAGCCAAGAGAATCCAGAATCTTCCCCCTTTCATCTTAACCCATAGCTCATCGCAATCATCTCCTCTTCCTCCCTGACATCCAGCCTCTTCCAGCCAACACATCTCTCTTAATAAATATCTCTCGATAAATATCAGAACTATCAAGTTGTGGTCCTTGCCTCGTGAATCTATTGAATTTGCAACAAATTACATGCAATTGCATGTAATTTATTTTACACGCTCCCACAAAGAGGGATCCTATCACACTCCTCATTTTATTCACCATGTCAGTTTTTGTAACCTTATAGTGTTTTCTCTAACACCACCCTCAATGAAATCTACATGTCACGCAACTTACACCACCTTTCACCCATCATACATCTCACCAGTGGTGAAACCCGCATTTGTTTTGCCTGCACATAACACAGATCTGATTTTTACTGACCAGTATAAATGTGAAGTACCTTGTATCTGATTTGAAAAGATTGGGTTCCATGTTATTTTTATTCTTTTATTTATTTATTTTTGCTGTTGTTGTTAACGCGTGAGACACAAGTCTGACTCATTTCACATATACAAAAAAAATGGATTTGCAATGTCTGTGTGAATATACAGTAGATATAGGGGCTCAAGTGTCTACAGGTTTTCGCTCTACTCAAACACTGCAGCGGATTTCACTGATTACGTCCTCTCTGGCTGAAAGTGTGTTAATCAGCGAAATCAGCTGCTGTAGCAAAAGTGAAAATGTGCTGACTCACATGGTTGAAAACAATTGTTTTCTCCAGTTAGTTGCGAACACTAGCATTCAAATTTCACAAGCTTTATCGGTGTTAGACAACCTCTGTGCTTTAAATTAAATTAATTACATAAATACACTCATAATTGTGTTTTTCCACTTCAGATATTACTGTTGATATCAGCTTTGGTGTTTTACTTTAACATGTAGTGACTGTTTTACACTTTAACCATTGCATAGAGACTACTACATAATTTACAAGCATTGCTGTTACCCATCTGTTGAGGACTCCAGCCTACAGATGGAGGGTAACTAGCTCTACTGACAATATCTCCCCTCCGAAGGGCAAAACTCTCACAATAGTCAGCTAATATTAGTTGACAGAACTTTCTAGACTGATTTTATATTCAGAACCTTGTCATTGATAACAGAGATCCTTTTTAGAAGAAGAGTCATACAGATTCAGACTAGTGATGGTGAAGACATATTTAACAAAGATAAATATTACCAATGTTACCAGGACTGCAGAAAGATAAAGATGAGCCAGGACAAAAAGAAAAAAAGAAATGCTGTCTGTCCAGCAAATGGATGCTCTTCAAATCTACATATATAGGTCTATAGTTTTATCAAAAGTTTAGTTATATACAGGCTATATGTGTATAAAACTAACTGTCTGAACACATTGTTTCACCAGCCACTGTTTCATCTTAACTGAATAGCAAAGGTATTTTATTGTCTACTCACTGCCTGAAAGTCTTCACCATTTTCAAATGTGATGTCCATGCTTTTACAGAATGATGGAAATATAATGTAGATAGGGATAGTATAATTTCAGCTGACAAAATATTAATACCTTTACAGACTGGGTCTTTGTATATGCTTGCAATATGTAAAAGCAAATGCTCCAAGGGGCAGGCTAATATAAAGTAAAACTCTAGACCCACTTACTTAGTCTTTATAAATAAATCATTTTCAAGGAATGCTCAAATGTATTGGGCAAATTACCTTTTTCCCGACTTACCCAGACTGAGACAAGATGTTTGACACAATTTTCACCTCTGTGTGTCCACCGGTTCTGTTCCTATGGGTAGCATTTTGTCTTTGTTTAGCATAAAGGCTTGACGTCTGCAGGAGTCATTAGCCTAGATCTGTCAAAGTGAAAAAATAAACCTTACAGCAACTTTGAAGCTGTCTTATTTACAAAATGTATTGTGTATTACATGTTAATGAAATACATGTGTTGGAATTTTAAAAAATTAACTGAACTACCATCCTACCGTCTGCAGTTCCTACCATCTAACTTCTCCTAAAACAACTCTTTTTTTTTTTTTTTCCAAGACATGTATCAAATACACATGATACATTGTGTAAATAAGACAGCTTTGGGGCTCCTGTGAGGTTTCTTCTTTCACTTTGATGGAGCTGGGCTAATGACTATAGACTTCAAGTCTTAATGCTAAGCTAACATGAAATGCTACCCATAGGAACGGAACCAGTGGACATATAGAAGTGGAAATGATACTTTTGATAAGTCAGAAAAAGGGTATTTTGCCCAAAACATTGGAGTATTCCTTTAAAGGTGCAATGTGTATAATGTTAACAAAATAAAATAAATAAATAATAAAGTAACTCTGAGACATTAGTATAATTAAAAGAAACAGACTATTGCTGCATCTGGTCTAGCAAGCCATTTGCTGCATTTTACACTGTGTGACACAATGTTGGATTTGGAGGCAAATCTGCTGAATGGCTTTATGGCACAAAACAGGAAGAGGGAGCTGTCTAGAGCAAACCGTGCTAAAGCCACTCTCTAGCTAGTTCTGTCATCAGCTGTAGCAAAAATAAGCAGACCTCGGTCAAAATGAGTGGGATTTGACATAGGCTATTGTTTCTTCTACCAATAAAAGTACATAAGGCTAATTTGAGCAACATATTTATACATGATCTAAGCAACATTTTGATGTGTTCAACATTACTAACACCACACTAAAATGGCCACCACTACGACAATACTAGAATATTGATTTGAACTGGAAAGATCCTCCTGTCCAAGTTCTGTTCTTCAAACTTTTTGGTATGTGCTTTTCATATTAACAATGCACAGTATGTACAGGACTCATAACACTGCATTCAATTTATATAAAATAATATCAATATGCCCATAGTATGAATAGCTACCATGAGCAGCAACTAAATGTGGTATTGTACTACATTGTGGTCATCAGCCCTATGTTCATTTTGGCTGGGATCCCCCTCCAAACACACACACACACACACACACACACACACACACACACACACACCTTCACTAAAGCTTTCAGTTCCTGGCAATTCCAGATAGTGAAAGGAGTAAAGCCAAGGACACCAGTGAAGGGATGGGGACAGGAAATGTGATCTTCATTTGGACAAATACTATACTAGGTAGCACTATACTAACAATACCAAGGTTTCACAATTAATTTTGACATATGTGGCACTTTATATAGAAGTGATTAAAGACATGCAGATGTAGATTTAAAATATTCACATTTACGGAACTTATTAGGCCTGATGTGAACCTCAGATAATTGTGTGATAATTGTGTAAATAACACCTTTGCATATTTTTTATAGACATTTTTCACAGAAGCCATTTGACATAAAATAGCAGGTAAACAGGTGTTACTTATGACATTAGTGAAGGTGTGGCACCTAAATGGAACAGAACCTTAATTAATGTCATTAGTAACACCTGTGTTTACCTGCTATTTCACGTCAAAATGGCTGCTGTGAGAAAAGGTCTATTGCACATATTTGCCGTCCTTTGCTAAGAATATATCATACCTTGCTGAGCAAATGTTGGAGCGACTGTCTGAAAGCTTACAAATCTAAATACATTTTCTAATCCTGGAATTATATTAACACTAGAAAGGCTGAACAGTCCACTGCCAGAGGTTTCAATTAAGAGTCTCATCTTTCAAAATGTCCATCAATTACTTTTCTGAGGCCCACTCTCTGTACAAAGCAGTGGTGTTAGAGTTTCTAAATTGCATAAGGAAATAACAGTTTGCTCTGTTCAGCTGCAGGCTGTTTTGGTCTTCTCAGAAAGCCCATACAGAGCTTAACATCACCGCCTGCTGGAAGATGAAGAAATTTGGGAAAAGGTACAACAGTATGTGGGTGCCTTTATTTCCCAGGGTTTCTTCATATTTGGCGCCATCTTCTGTTTGAAAAAAAAAGAAACACAAAGAAACAATTGAGACAACTAATAGCAACATAAAAATAGAAAGTTTGGGTTGTATAAAAATATACAAACAAACAATTTGAACATTTGTTAAGTTGCAGATGTAGATTACATATGGACAGGATGTGACGGTTAGCCTATGTTTTCATACATATCAATTTTAAAAGCTAAAAAAAAAGTATAATGTCATGAGCCAGTGGAGTGTTGTAAAAGGTAGGAAGACTCGATTAATACGTATGAGGCCATTAGATTCTCAGCAATAAATAAATAAATAAAAAAACAATTTAAACCCATATAATATAATGTAATATAATATAGATAGATCGATGCTCAGAGATGTATTGGGGAAAAAATCCCCAACTTGCCAAGACTTCCTGCGATGCATTTAGAGCGGCCTCATTTATTTATTTATTTATTTATTTATTTATTTTTTACCATTAATGTATAGACACCCAATGCGACACGCGGTACTTTGGCTTCACCTCTGCTGCATAATACGCGGAACCATGTACAACCAGTGTACTACCCGACGTCTTGTGAGGGACGGACTTCCTGCTAGCGTTTAATTCGATAATAAGGAGAGATTAGCGGTAAATCTACATGCGATTTTTTTAAATTGAGGCTTAATTCGTGTGTTTGCACATTTACTTTGTATGCAGTAAAATACCAGAAAATAATCATTTTGACATAAAGAGGAAGTGAAGGCGGATGACCTATGAGTTGACCAATCAGCTTCAAAGAAAATGTGACATGCGCACAGGGCATTTTAGCAAGTCTGTCTTGAGGGCAGTGTGTGTGAAGGTTAGCAAGCTAGCTGACTCCTCATGTAACGTTACCAGTCAGTAGTTGGTACTTAAAATTACACCGGCAACGTTTCGTTGCTGGTTGTGTTGTAGTCATTTGAATTAAACATCAATTTGTGTTTGCTAACGGACTACTCTGTCATACTCAGTAAGTCGCAAGTTGCCAAGATAACATTTGAAATTATGTGTCGTTTTGCCTTGCTGCTTAAGGGCTTTTCATGGTCTTGTTTTTAACATTTTATTTGCTGTGGTATACTGTGGCATGCCTCTGATTCTAAAGTTAGAATTGAATAAAGTTGAAGTTAGTAAAATTTGCTAATTCTTTGACGTAGGAACTGACAGGATATTTGGTCATTAATACTAGACCAATTATCAGCTCAGAGGGAGTTTTTAGATATGGTTTGCAAATTTATGGTCAGTTCTGCTCAGCCTCTGCTCTATTGTAATGATAAAATCTGCAATATCAAAGTTGGACTGATGTAACAAATGGAGAAAACTGCACCTTACCATACCCAGTGGATACCCCAGCTGTGTTTCACCTATCTACACTAAGGTGTTATACCAGTTCCCACCAAACACCAAACATTCCTCTGTGCTTCATTTCCAGCCATGACCAGTCTGTCCAATTATGCAGTCCGTATGGCCAGGCTGAGTGCGCGGATCTTTGGGGATGTTGTGCGTCCGACAGACTCAAAGTCCATGAAGGTGGTCCAACTCTTCAAGGATCCTCCAATGGCCCAGCGGAAGGAGGTGTACGACTGGTACCCACAGCACAAGATCTACTTTGCCATGACCCAGAGACTGAGGTTTATGGGACTATTCAGGTAACGTTATTTAAGGGATGGTTTAACTAACAAGTAATGTTGTCACAAATTTCCGTCTGTGCTGAAAAGGCTGTGGTCTATGAATATTTGTCCTTGTTGTGAGTTTTTTCTTTTTCCTTACTAAAAAGAATGGGTTTTTAGAAGCAGGTTTAATGTAGTTGTAGCATCAGTATAAAATTTGGGGCAAAATTCCTCTAGTTTGGCATCAAAATGTGAACAGTGTACACATTTTGTACAACAGTTTGATCCATGGCTAAATACGGAATGAAAATATCTTAAAATACTTGTGGCCGCAGTCTAACTAAAGCAAGGGAGAGGTTTTGCATCAAATCTTATACTTGAAAGCAGATCAGTGTTGTGAGAGGCTCATATTCTGTGTATGGTGTGCCTTGTTAAAACGATCCAATTTTGAATCATCTGGAGACTCAGCAAGCATAGTAATAAGTTTAAATGGTCATCATACAGCCCATATACATTAACATTTTCCTCTCTCTCAGAGATGAGCATGAAGACTTCAAGGAGGAGATGCGTCGCTTGAGAAAACTGCGTGGCAAAGGGAAGCCAAAGAAAGGTGAAGGGAAGCGAGCGGCGAAGAAAAAATAAACCTGGACTCTTCCACTGGACCTTCATGCAGGACTTTGCTTTATTCTTTTCTGTGCTTGGACAGAGCGTTGAACTGTGGCACCTAGCTACTCCCACTGTGGAGCAGAGGACATTCCCATGAATGCAGTTTAATTATTCAAATATCGACCCAGCCACCCTTCCAGCCACACTCATGACAGATGTAAACAGACTATTTGGCTATTGTCTAGGGTTCGACTAATGCATGGGGCTGATGTTGGATTTTTATCAAATATGAGGTGTCAGTTAATCAGTGTTTCCCACCTTTGATAATAGAAGTTCCTCCTTGACCACAGCTACAAAACACTTTTTTGTATGAAGGTAGTCATATTTAGCATTTGTAGCATTTTGTGTTAGCTCAGCATAAAGACTTGAAGTCTACAGGAGTTATTAGCCTATCTCTGTCAAAGTGACAAAATAACATTACACATCTTGATTTTTTTTTTTTTAATGAGAGTCGTTTTAGGAGAAGTTAGATTGTTTTTTTTTTCTTAATCTAAGACGTGTATTTCAAATGCAGATGATTCACTGTGTAAATAAGACAGCTTATGAGTTGCTGCAAGACTTATCTTTTCACTTTGAAAGAACTAGGCTAATGACTCCTGTAGACTTCAAGTCTTTATGCTCAGCTAACATGAAATGCCAACCATAGGAACCGAACCAGTGCACATAAAGAAGGAAAAAGGCTGTTTTGCCCAAAACAGAGTATTCCTTTAAAGATGTTGAATTTTGACACAGCATACTGGTTTGCAATGAAATATGTCTATCAGCCATCACAAACCGGTATCAGTAGAAACCTAGTGTCTACACAGAAGTGTATGTTGTTTGATGTTAACACCTGTTGAAATACTGAATAACACCAAGAACGTTTCTGTTGCATTTCAAGAATAAACTTGATGGTGATGACAAATGGTTTCTGTCAAAACAAAGTGTGAGGGGAAAATAGTTGGGTATTGCTTACAAAGCTCATACTAATCAAAAGTTGCAGATAACAATCATGCTAAAAAACATCCCAGTTAAGTCACAATGCACTTCACAAATGTTGATCATGCATCATATACTGAGGTGATTATGTTAACATCTTCCTGTGCTGTATTTCTCATGCAGTATTTCCAGGATCCATGTGAATAAAATCTTTATTAAGGAACATCAGACAGTATTTGAGTGTCAGGTGTACTGAGATTTCTAATTAAAATGTTCTGAATGGTGAGATGCTGTTTTCTGATTTTATGCCAGTCACCAACATGATCTGCTTTCTGATGGGCTTGGGGTCTGTCCAAGCCCTAATCCAGAACATTTAACTCCATGTCTTTTACACATTTTTGTTACTGGAGGCTGTTAGGTGTAGGACGTGTATGAAAGAAAAGCTAAGCCTGAAATAACATAACATGGTTAGATATTTCTCTTACTAGCCTATTTGTTCTTCTGTTTTTACAGTATAGAAATTGTCCTATTATTTTTACTGACAGGACACCAACAGGCCATTTTTTTTAAATTTAATTAGTTATTTTATTTATTGATAAAAATGAAAAACATAAGGTGGGTGTATATTTTTACCCACTAGAGTACTATCTCGATCAAAATTCTGCTACATGGAAATCACATTATAAAATAATAATGAGGCTGGTGGGCGTTTTTTCTGTATGATTTAAATACGAAGAAGGCCTCTTCTAAAATACAGTATTAAATATTCCTAATTGCTCTACTTTATAGAAAGGGGCCTATTGTTGCTAACAATAAAAATAATAACAAAATAATGATAATACTATTGAGCCTTTTTATTTTTACGTTTAGGAGTACTGAAGTTTTTACAATAATAATAATAATAATAATAATAATAATAAATAATAATAATGTATAAT
>OMLF01012683.1:24918-37470 GCA_900302615.1 Holocentrus rufus | reverse complement strand
AGAAAAAAAAAAAAAAAAAAAAAAAAAAAAAAAAAATCGGAGAGAAATTACACAAACACAAATAATTCAGAATTGCTTTTAGCTTTAGCACGAATTTGGAGAAATTCAGATATAAATGATGATGGAACACGTGACTTAAAAACGTACCATGTTGACCCCACTGCAAGTTTAACATGAACACATAGGCTACTCTGAGTCTGGCTGTGAATGGCATGTCTGAGCCTCACTATTGTCATGTGGCACAGCAGGAAAAAAACTTTAATAATAATCCCACGGAAAGCCTCTCGCTGCACACAACGCGGCGACGTCAGCTCTTCGGTGCGTATCATGCCCTCAAACACACAAACTACCTCTAAGACATTCCGTAACTGTGTCCAGTACATTCATGCTCATCCAATAAACATTATTCCGGGATTAAAATGCAAAGTTTTATTACTATTAGGTAAATTCCTGCAGTTGTTGCGTCCCTCTCTAACAGCAAGCTCATTTTGGAGGAACACCTTGTACATTATTTTACATTAGAGTGCTTCTGCGCTACCCAGCTTTGTAAAATGACTGTATATTTGAATGGTAATACTAGCTCTCTGTGCTTCTCTTACTAGAAACAAAAACTCTCAAACTCTCCTCCACCGCCTCTGAAAAGTGCATTCCTATTTGGTGCAATACCTTGCTCTTCAACATTCATATTGGTCTAATACTTTTTTCTAGCTGACATTTCAGAATATGAGATGAGTGCTTAATCAGATGATAATAATATAATTCAAAATCTCTATGTCTACCTTCTCTTGATAAACTTTGGGTATGGGTGAAGTATCAAACAAGCAACTGTATGCAGTGTATGAACTAATTGGTCCTTTGTTTTAAAGTGGTTAATTCAATTTCTTTACCCTGGTTTCTGGCTCTGCTTGAAAATGGCTGACGTGTCCTTAAAATAACACTCTCCCTGGCCCAATACCACAGCCTAAAGGCACATGAAAGTGTCCTTCTGTAACATACTTCATGTAGTTTTTTTTTTGTCCCTCTGAAAAACATCCCCCATAATAAATGTTTATATTGCAATTCCCACTGGCATAACATTCACTCACAAGGGTGTGAATGTAGCTTCCATTGCTACATTTGTCAAAGGTCACTGCCATTTCCACCTTTTAGTGATATCAAGAGACAATATAATGTAGTTGAACAGGAGGAAATGGTAGAAATGTAATTCATCCTTTAAACATTCCTCTCAAGTGCATGACCAAACAAATAGCATTCGCCTCAGTATCATAAATTGCTGCATCATCACAAAATATATAATTTATTTAACATAACTTCTATATTGATATAGAAATGTTTATCCTATATGTATACTTGAGTACATACAACCAACAAAGACCATGACAATGACTTAAGATAGCCAAAGAAGAACCATTACATCCAGCAGAGTTATGGTTAGTGTAGAAACATCATCCCTTTGCCTGGTGCCTACTGAATTAACATTCACTTGAGCATAGACACAGCCAAACATTGTGGTAACCTATCTACATAATCCACTTGAAGGCTGGCTAAACAAATATTTAACCCTACGCAATTCTCTAACCATTGGGGGAAAGAGTCCAAGCTAAAATGAAAGCATCATGCACCAGCTAAGCTGTGAAAGCCGAGAAGAAAGATTTCAGAGATGCTAGTTCTGGAAGAGTGGCAACTTCAGACACCTCCTACACCTTCACAACGGATTACAAAGAAGGAGCCGTTTCTACGTAACACCAATTTATGTCTTAATTGAGTTAATCCAGACACTACTGTAGCGTGAGCACTGGCTGAATTTGATCATGTCTCTTTGTATGCAATGAGTCATAGCTCATGGAAAAAAGAGCCGCCAAATTAAGAAATATGAAATATATGTATATACTACCCATCTTAAAACACTGCATACAATCTAAAGATGGGCAAGCAGTTCATCACTGATCAGTTCAGGAGAAATTTTCTTAAATAACTGGTTTAGGTTAACAGTGTTTTGGAACTTATTTTGGCACTTTGGATTAGAAATTTGCCACTTTCCTTTCAGGGGGTATTTCATGTCTGAGTTGAGTTTCATTGTGATTTGAATGGAACCCTTGACCCAACAGTATGAGAAATTGCCCCTGCTAATACTGAAGACAAATTGTGGCATTATGCATTTAATTCATTTTTGTGGAAATCTTGTTCATTAGTCCATTAGATGACAGGCAAAGTGTGATGATATCATTGCTGAAAATGTCCATTATCAAAGTTAAAGTGTTGTCCATGATTGACACACACTGTGTTTGCCACAATTCTAAGAAATATTTCAGGGTAGATATTTGGGAAAATCAAATTTCTCTGTATTTAAGCCACAAAATGGCTTGTACAACTTGAATTCTTTCGCATCAGAAAGAAAAGAAAATGATGTTGTTATTTTCATGATAACCCCACTGTCACAGAAAGCACGAACCCTATGTTTTGACATGACTTTGATTTCAGCTAATAGAATCTAGTATATTGAGGACTGCAGCAAATGCAATGGAGACCAGTATCATGAGAGAGTAAGAAGCTTTGAAGCAGCAGAGGGTACGGCAGGCCCTCGCTCTACCTCCAGTGTGAACAGATGACAGGGAGGGGGAGGATGGGAGGGGAAAAGCACAGCAGGGCTTATGAAGCTCAGAACTCAATCTTGCAGGCAGGGAAAGACTCATCCTGCATGACTACAGTGCTGCTGGAGGCCAGCACCATGATGTTGAGATCTTGCTGCTTCTCGTGGGTCTGCTGATACCAGTCCCTGGTCACCTCCGTGTCGTGGGTGGGGATCAGAGTCACCTAGCAGGGAGATGAGGAGGGAAAGAATTGGGAGGGGAGAGGGAAGGGAAGAATTGAAATAACAAAAGGTCGATTGGTTCAAGACAAAACTAGGGATGAAATTCAAACTCAAATACAATTCCAGAGGCAGAAATGGAAATTAGTGTGTAAAAAGTCACTATTATGGAATAGTAATTCCCACAGCTGCTTGATTCATAAAAATTGATTGTCCCTGGTATAAAACATTAGCAGATGTAAACCACCTTGTCAAACAGCTATCAGCACCAACTGCTTTGAATTTACAAAGGCTTTGGATGAGTGAAAGCGCTGAATAAAAAATGAGCAGCTTGTAAGTGACAAAACTAAAAAAAAAAGATGCATTACAGATACATAAGGCCCATATGGGTACATTTGGGACATAGCTAAATCACCACCAATATTACCAATCTCTCCTAATTCCTCTTCCCATTGCAAATTATTTCTTAAAATTGTATATTTAGCAGCAGAGACCCCCAAAAAATTAAGAGTCACCATATTTAAATAACAGCCCAACTAAAATGCAGAACAAATTGACCTATCAAGAATCTACACATTCTGGATGGGAAGTGGTCACTTGAGTTTGTACAACTAGTCAGCAGCAGGTAGCAACCCCTTTTTGCCTTCAGAACAAGCTGATTTCTTCAAAGTGCTGAAACATTCCACTGGGTCCATCTTGGTCCATGTTAATAGTATCTCTAAGTTTCTGTAGATTTCTGGCAGGACATTCATGCTGTGAATATCCCTTTCCACCTAATATCAAAAGTGCTTTATTGGGTTGACATCTAAGGACTGTGCAGAACATTGGAGTAAACTAATGCGACTAGCAGCACTTGTAGCTAGCCTGTTAGGTTGCAGAGGCTTTGGCCTTCTCCTCCAACCTCTCTCACTAATAAAGCACTCACTTGCCTGCACTTGACTAGATGTGTTTTATAACAATATTCCTGGTAAACTCAAAACATACAGTGTAGTACACAAAAATTTCAGGTGCGTCACTTAAATCACCAATCCTGCCCGTTCTAACATTTAGTGGAACAGTAAATGAATCCGTCATCCCTTTCTTTATACGTATGACTCATTTACATGACTCACTGCATGATGGAGTGAGCAGTTTGTGTAAATGGAGATATGTACCTAATAAAGTGGCTATAATGTGTAGGAGTGTGGGAGTGTGTACTCCATGCATGAAATTTCCGAGTTATATTCTTTTCTCTGCATATACCTATAACGAGGACATACACATGAAGAACATGCATACATACATACATACATATTTGCATGATAAAATAATAAAGGACAATGTAGGTATTTCTGAATTTAGGCTGTGCAGTTTGTATGTATTTTATGGGTGTTTTTCAGTGCTACTTCACCAATGGTTCAGTAAATCCATATAGTTAAGTTGGAGCTCAGTTTTCTCAAACTTAATGCAATCACCAAAATTGATGTATTTACCAATAGACAGTTACAGACATAAGTTAAAAATACAGCCTAACTTGAAAAATACCAACATTGTCCTGTGAGACATGCAGGCGAGTAGGAACTACCTGTAAATTAGACCCCCATTGAGCCTTGCCCTCCAACAGGGCATCCAAGACTCCACGGCTGGGCTCTCCACTGCCTGGGTCGTTCCCGCTCACCACATAGTAAGCAGCCCGCACTCTCTTGAAGAACTCCTGGTCCACGTTCTTGGCACTGCAGTGGTTGGGCACATAAGCCAGGTCCACATAGATGGGTGGCCCTGGGGGAACAGCTGAACTAGTTTTCTGGGAGTTGTTACCTGGAATACAACCACAACATAAACCAGTATTAGTGTCCAAGACAATAACTTACTAAGATAATTTCAAATTATATCTTTATGTTGGATTTAATCTGGACAGTTTGAAGAAGACCGAGAATTTTTTAGAGACAAGTTACTGTCGTCTTTAGGAAATACAAAAAATATAGTTTCACAATATGTTTCTACAATACAACCATTGCACTATAATCTTATAGAATTGCATCAAGATTATTACACACCTGAACTGCTTTTGACACCATTGACCAAGCCTTTGCCAGGGTTGTGGATCTCACTCCTAGATCCTTGAGTCTCGGACATTTTGATCAGCCTGGAGCTCCTATCCGTGTCCTTCCTTCTCAGAGAGGATGAGCGGGGTGAGGCGGAGTCCTTGGAGGTCTGCTTCACTGGAGTGGAGGATCTCTTCCTGACTTCTCCCTTCCGAGCAGGGGAGGCTGATTTGGGTTTGCCCTTTCTGAGGACCTTGGTGGTCTTGTGCTCCTTCTTGAGAGGTTTCTCTGTGCTGTTGTAGTCATTGAGAAGTGCCTCTGGGTCTACCATGCACACATCTGGATGTGGAGGGTGGGGAAGAGGGTCCTTCATTGGTGTGGGAAGGGGGTCATGAGCCTTCTGAGTTGACCGCGGTGATGGGGGATGGTGGCCCCCACCAGCTCCAGAAGCTGAGAGTTTGTCCACAGGCAAATGTTCAGCATCTTCATCTGAGTCTAAGTTTCCTTCAGCCGTTATGGATGGACACTCCTCAGTTTCTGGTGGGACATCAGAATCTGACTGTGAAGGCAACGATTCACTTGCTGATGTCGGAGGTGTTTCTTCTCCAGCTAGTGTCACACCCAGCCCAGACGACATAGCACCAGGCAACTGGTGTGGCCCCTGACCACTGTCTCCATGGTGACTCTGAGTATGGTGACGCTTCTGCTTATGCGACCTCCTTTTAACAGAGTGTTGTTCACGATCATCCTCATCTCCTTCTTGGGTGTGGTCACTATGTCCATCCTCCTCGCCCTCATCACTGGAGACTTGATGGGGACTGGGATTGATGAAAGATGGGGAAAGTTCTCCTTTGCGATGCTTGTACTCACAAGATGAGTACCCTGGAGGGGAGAAAGAGGAGGAGGTGGCTCCTGTGTACAAGTCAGAGGGGCGTTCAGACTGTCCATCTTCTTTTCTAGATACATCTGTGTGGTAGGAATCTTTCGCAGAAGCCAGGGAGGTACCTTGGACAGTGGTCATCCATTCCATTGCTTCCATTGCTTCCTCTTCGTCCTCCTCCTCATCATCATCACCATAACCGGGAGGAGGGGCACTTGGGCAACCTTCTGGCCTCTGTAGAAGTTCCCAATCAGATATACTGCTCTTTCGCCTTACCTCTAATCTCTCTAGTGGCTCATCCAACATTTTCTCCTCTACTCTTTCTGACTCTCTGTCCTTCCCAATATCTACTCCTTCACTCATCTTTGGATCAACTGTACCTTTCATCTCCTCTACTTTGCTGTCTTTGCACATCGTTTCCTCCGATTTCTTTTCCTCCATTTTTCCCTTGACTTCAGTGTCTTCTTTAACAAACTCTTTCTTTTCATCTCTTGCTGTTGCTTCTTTTTCCTTAGGGTCTGACACTTTGGCATCCTCCTTCAGGAGTTTCACCTCTCCATCTTTCTTTTCCTCTTTAAACTCAAGCCTCTCTTCCTTTATGTCTTTTTTTTCTTCTGTTTTGGATAGGTCTGTTATGGCACATGAGGTTATGGTGGCTCCAACGTGAGCTTCTTTAGGGCTAACGGGGGTAACAGAGGCAGTCTGTTGTGTTTTTATCTCCACTTCAGGTTGAGGTACCGCCGTAGTAGAGGTTACAGTGACTGTCTTGGTCTCTGTAGCATGTATGGTGCTTTCTACCACATATGACTCAGTTATTGAGGAAACTGTCTCTTTTTGCTCAGCCACAGTGATTTTTTGACATTCAACGCGACATGGTAGGGTGCTGTCCTCCATTTCATATGCATGAGACTCCTCCTTGCTTTCTGCTGACCCTTTGTCAGAGGGGTAAGCCCTTTGCAGTGGAGAAACGTCAAAAAGAGCCCCTGATGTGGATGAACTCTCTTCCAGTTTAAGTGGTGGGGTACTCTGTAAGGATGATTCTGCATCCGCTGATGTAAGCTTAGTTTCTAGTACATTGAAACCATCACTGCTCTGCTTACTGTCTATTTCTGGTTTTGTAGAAGCATCTCGTTCCACAGTCTCTTTGGCAGTGGCAGACAAGACAGGAGAAGGTGGTTTGGCCTCGGACTGACTGGGCACAGATGCTTTTGAAAGACTAGTGGCAGTTGCTGCAGGTTTCATAGTCACTTCCATGTACTCATCTGTTTGGGCCCTTGCAGAGCCTAGGCATGTAGACTCTGTAATGGAAGATCGTTCCTCTTTGACGAAAGGTACAGCAGAGTCCTGCTCAGGACCAGAGCTTGATACTGTCATGAAAGATTTTACTTCTTCTCCAAATTGTTGCCCAGAGGGGACAGAAGCTGAATCTGATGAAGAGTAAGAGTGTGATACAGAGGAGTATGTTAAGGAGGAGTATGTCATGGTAGTGTATGTGCAAGCTGATGAGGCAGCTTCCTCATGTTTTGAAGTGATATCTGGGGTCTGCCTCTCATCTGGACTTAGCATCAGCCTTTCTCCTTCAACATCTCCTTGGCTGTAGTGTTTATCATCACTTAACGTAGATAGCTGGGAAATGTCTGAGAGCCCAAGAGTTTCTTCCTTACCCTCCCTGATTCCTGCTTGACTGTCCTCGCTGTAAGAATGCTCAGATGATTCTGAGGGATATCCTTCAGATCCACTCTGTCCGATATCAGCATAGCTGCCTGTTAGCAGTGGGGAGGAACTAGCTGTGGGCTTGAACAAAGACTCTGTAAGGCTGCTTGTCAAGCTGCTTGTGGCCATCGGCTTACCCTGTTCTTTTGTAAAAGTGACTGGTTCTGATGATAGAGACACTTTGTCTTCAGTTTCCTTTGACTCTGGCACTTCAAATGAGGTGACATCCTCAGCAGATGACTTTTTAAGATGGGCTGCTTCAGTTGGTTCAGGTGACAAATGCTTTTTGTCTGTGTCTTCCACTTTCTTTGTTTCAAGAAGCGCTGGGGCAGTGGTGCCATCTGATCTAGCTGAACAGACTTCATCCGTTTTGAGAGGACTTGGTTCAGGTGATGGAGCCGTTTTCTCTACATCCGCCTTTTTTGTTTCATCATGTTTAGAAGTGCTGGTATCAGCAGATGTAGTTACACAGATTTCATCCATTTTGACAGAAGTTGGTTCTGGTGATGGAGACTTTTTGTCTACATCTTCACCCTTTATCTCCGGAACCTGGGATGTGGTTTTGTCCTCAGCTTTAGCTTCATAGGCATCTTCCTTTTTGAAAGTCTTTGTTTCAGGAGATTTTTCACCTAAGCCTTTTTCATCTGTCTCACTGACTTTAGAAGTGGATGCATTATCAGCTGCAGGTCTACAGATTTTGTCCTCTTTGAATGGGCTTGATTCAGGTGACTGAAAAGTTTTATTTGAGTCCTCTTTCTCTGCTAACTTAGTGGTAGCAGCATCATCAGAGCTACGTCTGCACATTTCTTTTTCTGATTGTTCTCTGGCACCTTTCTCCATATCCACATCACTGACTTCCTCTTCTTCCTCCTCCTCATCCTCATCTTCCTCATCCTCATCTTCATCCTCATCATCATTAAAATCTTCCCCCTCAACAAGCAGCCTTTTATCCACCATATCTTTTCTATCTGTGAAGTCAAGCATAGATTTAGAAGAGACAGAGCTGCTCATTTGACCACTGTCAGATGCGAGAACATTGTCATCTATTTGTTGTCCCAAAAATGTGGAACTAGGTGCAGCCCTTGAGTCAGTGGTTGATTCCTCTTTCTCACAAGGTGAAGTACGCTGAGCTAAAATGTCTTTCTCCGCTGGTGAGTACCGACCAGAGGGAGATCCCTCTCTTTCAGTATCAGAAGTTTCCATCTTGTCTTTCAGTGACTCAGCAGATTTCTCCTTTTCTTTCTCTGAGGTTTTCTTTTCCGCGATTTCTCCAAAAGCCATGGAAGTAGTTGAGGCTTGGGCTCCGAGATTTGATTGGCTCCATGAAGGAGAGGGTGTTTCCTGTCTTAATGATAGATCTGATGTACAGATATCTACACTGGTAGAAGCTTTATATGTATCATCCTCTCCTCTCGCCCCTGTTTGAGGGCCTGATGAAATGCTTTCCTCCATATCCTCTTTCTCTTTCTCTGATTTTTCAGGTTTATCCTCTTTGGGACTGAATGAATAAGAAGAGGATTCAGCAGCTTGGGTCATTTTGTTATCTTGCATGTCTATGGATGAAAAGCTCTTTTCAACATAAGGTGTATCTGGTCTTTCTTCTCTCTCACTCTCCTCCTCTTGGCCTTTCTCTCTGTCTTCATATTTAGGGGAGGGACTGTGATGGCTGCTTCTTTCACTCTCTGTAAGTGACACTGGGCTGTAGTCAACTCTGCTAAAGGACAGTGGCTCTTCTTTGTATTGATCATCTAGAAGGAACATGGCTCCACCAGACTCTGTCTGGATAGTTCTCCTGTTGTCATCAATGCCAATGTCAGAAGGATGATCAAAACCTGGTGAAACTTCACTGTCTTCTCTATAGTCTGAATCATGATCTTTTGGGATAGGCTTTTCGTATGGATCATACTTGGATGCGCCACTGCTTTGCTTTTCTTCTTGTAGGGTTTCACTGACCATCTCTTTCTCTGAGGTCATTTTGTCAACACTTTCCACTTTTGCAGTAGCACTGTCAGATTTTACAGCATCATCATGTCCAGCAACCTGAGCAATCTTCTCAGTATCTTTATCCAACATAAAATATGAACAAGGTTGTGATAATCCTGGAGAAGCCACTTCTCGTTCTCCTTCCATTTCTCGCTCTGCTTCCTTTTCTGGTTTCTCATCCTGTTTTTTCTTTTCTTCGGGACTAAGTGCTGACTCTTTCTGAGCTGGTATCAGTTTATCCATTTGGGGCATGTCCTCCACGCTTGACTGGCTCTCAGTGCTTGATAGCGTACAACTTCTAGGTTGACTGTCAGTGCTTGATAGTGTTGATAACATATGCCTTTTTTCAACAGATTCTGATGCTGGTTCCTCTTTAGTGATAGGGATGTCAGAAGCTGGTGCCTCTTTAGAAATAGTTCCAGTTGAGACAGGTTCCTCCTTTGATGTAGCACAAATAAAGGATGGCTCTTGCACGGCTAGTGGTGCAGATGTGGTTTCAATTGTCATAACATCCTTGTCTGCTTCAGGTAAAAGTTTGTATTCATCTTTTCCCAACTCTTTGATATCTTTATCAAAAGAGGGCTCCTGCATTGTAAGTGTAGGTATGGTTGTTGTGCTCTTTTCAGGTATAACCTCTGTAGATTGGTCACTAGGCACCTTCTGCAAAGTTTGAGATGAGAAAAGGCCTTCAGAGGTAATGTCATGTTCTGATTTTCTAGGCTCCACTGACAAAGGTCTGGAGCCTGCCCCTCCCATACAAATGTCCTCCTCTTCCTCTTCTTCCCTGTCTTCATCAGAGGACTGAACCAGAAATGCAGGTTTGTAATCTGACTTCCCTGCAATCACTGATTCTCCTGCTACTGTTTGTGCTGTTTGTTTGATGGTTTTGTCCAGGGCTTTCTCTTGTAATTCCTCTCTCTCCCATTTCTCTTCTTTGCCATGGTCTACATCGTAGGAGTCATACTTTTCTTTCTCAGTCATATCATCTGCCTTTACATCAGCAATATCTTTTTCTTTAATTATTTTTTCTTTAGTAGTTTCATACATTTCATCCTCAAATCTTTTTTCATCTTTGACATCTTCAGTCTCATATTCCTTTTCTTGTTCTTTCTCCATCTTCTGTTCTTTAGTTAGCTCAGCAACATGTGTGTCATCTTTTTCTTTTTCCATCTTCTCCTCTTGGCTGGTGATGACCTTTGCTTCTTTATCTTTATCTTGTTCTTTTGTCTCTTGGATATGGTGAGGAGCAATACAAATGTCATCTTCTGCTCTTTTTTTGTCTTCACTTGACTTAGTTGAATAAATATCTTCACTGCTTTGCTGAACTTTTGCTGGTGCAGAGTCAAAACTATCTATCTCTTTCTGTACTTCCAGCTTATCATCAGAAGAGGCTTCACCTAAACTCTTAGTAGCACCAGACTCAAAAATCTTATCTTCTTTCAAGACCTCAGCCACAGGAAGAACTGGCTCTTTTTTGTCATCCATTTTGGTTTCAGGCTCAAATGGATAATCTTCTCCTAACCCTTTTATCTCATCTTTGGCGCTATATGATGGAGGGGAAATCTTCTCTGTCTCTTCTGTTGAAATGGACACTGTACCAGACAGAACATCCTCATGCTCTCTCCTCTCCTCTACTTTGATGGACTGAGTTTCGTAAGTGTCCGGTTTGACTTTGTCTTTCATCTCGTCCTTGAGCATTGCGACTTCAGGGTCCTTCTCCTTTGTCTCCTTGGTAGAGTCAGCAACTGCAGAGAATTCTTCTGGCTCTTTCTGTTTTGTCTTGTCATCCTTTTCAGCATCTTTATCTTTCTTTTCATCTGTGAGTTTATAGTCAGCATCACCCTTTTCCAAGTCTTCAGCCTGCATCTTTATGTCTTTAATACTAGAAACATCACTTGTTTCTGCTGCTTCCTCTTCATCCTCCATAGTTTTGACGGGAGAAGAGCTATCTTTAACTGTCTGTTTTTCCTCCTGCTTCTGGATGGATTTAATGTCAGAAATACCACTCTTGTCTGTCTCTTTTTCTATTTCTTTTACTGGCTCTTTCTCCTTCTCCTCCTTGAGCAGTTCTACATCAGATGTTGCAACTTCATCCAACCCTACTTTCTCTACATCTGTGATGAGCTTTTCAGCAGAAATCTGTTTGCTCTCCTCCTCCTTGACAGGTTGGACAACAGAAATGTCCTCCTTACTTGTAATTTTATCTCCTTCCTCCTTAACGGGTTTGATTGCAGAACTAAGATCCTGAATTGAAACTGCCTCTTCCTTGGAAGGTTTGTCAGTGAAAGTATCCACCTTACCCACTGCTTTCTCTTTTTCCTCTTCAACTGTAGATTTGACAGTGCAAATATCATCTTTGCTGATTTCTTTCTGACTTTCCTCCTCCATGGTGGGTTTAGCAACAATAGCATCATCCTTTGTGCTCATTTCATCTGTCTTGGAAATTGTGACAGCAGAAATATCCATACTTGTTGTTGTATCCTCCTCGTCCGTCTTACTAGGTTTGGCAGCAAAACTGCCATCTTTACTTGTGTCTTGCTCCTTTTCTTCATCCATGACTGGTTTGACGACAGAAGTATCATGCTCCTCTTGCACCTTGTCCAGTTTGGTAGCAGAAGTATCATCTTTACTTACTTCTTGCTTCTTTTCTTCTTCCATGGTTGGTTTGACAGCAGAAGTATCATCTTTACTTACTTCTTGCTTCTTTTCTTCTTCTACGGTTGATTTGACAGTCGAAGTATCATCCTTGCTTGTCATTATATCCTTTTCCTCTGCTGTAGTAAGCTTTATAGCAGAAGTATCATCTTTGCTTGTCTTTTCTTCCTTTTCTTTTTCTATGGTTGGTTTCATGGCGGAGGCAGCATCCTGACTTGCCATTATATCCTTTTCCTCAACCTTAGTAAGTTGAATAGCAGAAGTATCATCTTGTATTGTCATTATATCCTTTTCCTCAACCTTTGTAGGTTGGATAGCAGAAGTATCATCTTGTTTTGTCATTAAATCCTTTTCCTCAACCTTAGTAGGTTGGATAGCAGAAGCATCATCTTGTTTTGTCATTATATCTTTTTCCTCTGCCTTGGTAAATTTGGTACCAGAGGTAAGATCTTTACTTGTCTCTTTATCCCTTTCTTCATCTATGGTTG
>OMLF01012683.1:6655-24898 GCA_900302615.1 Holocentrus rufus | reverse complement strand
CCTCTGCTGTAGTAAGCTTTATAGCAGAAGTATCATCTTTGCTTGTCTTTTCTTCCTTTTCTTTTTCTATGGTTGGTTTCATGGCGGAGGCAGCATCCTGACTTGCCATTATATCCTTTTCCTCAACCTTAGTAGGTTGGATAGCAGAAGCATCATCTTGTTTTGTCATTATATCTTTTTCCTCTGCCTTGGTAAATTTGGTACCAGAGGTAAGATCTTTACTTGTCTCTTTATCCCTTTCTTCATCTATGGTTGGCTGGCCAGCAGGGGCATCATCCTTACTTGATATTATATCCTTTTCCTCTATCTTGGAACCAGAAATATCATCTTTACTGGCCTCTTCTGCTTTTTCTTGTTGTATGCTTGGTTTGACAGCTGAAAAATCATCTTTACTCATCTCTTGCTCCTTTTCTTCTTCCTTTGTTGGTTTAACAGCAGAACTATCATCTTTACTTATCATTTCTTCTTCTTTTGTGGGTTTAGCAACAGAGGTATCAACTACCGCTTTCTCTTCTTCCCACTGCTCATCCTTGATGGGTTTGATATCATGAGTATCAATCTGCCTTTCCTCCTCCTTATCTTTCATGAGTTTGATACTAGAGATTTCATCCTTTTCCATCTCCTTTGTCTTCTCCTCCTCTTTAATGGGCTTAATAATGGGCATGTCATCCTGCTTTGCCTCTTTCTCCATCTCGTCTTTAATGGGTTTGATGTCAGTAGCATGGTCCTTTTCAGGCTCCTTCACCTCACTCTGGATAGATCTAATATCAGAAGTACCATCATCTTCTGTGTCTTTCTTTTTCTCTTCTTCTTTAATGGTCACAACATCAGACACACCAGCCTTTGTCATCTCTTTCTCCTTTATCTCATCTTTGGGTGTGATACCAAAATCATCTTGTTTGGTATCTTTCTGCTTCTGCTCATCTGTGATTTGTTTGACATCAGAGGTATCCTTCTCCATCTCTCTTTCTGTGACAGATTCAGGGGTATGGACTTTTTCAATCTCTTTTGGCTCATCCTTAATGTCTCTAATATCAGAGGTAACATACTTTTCTACCTCTTTCTCTGTCTGGTCTTCCTTGATGGGTTTTACACCAGGAACATCATCCTGTGGTGTTTCTTTCTGTTTCTGCTCAGCCTCGATATGTTTAAGATCAGAAGAGTCATCCTTTGCTCCTTCTTTTTCCTGTACATCCTTGACAACTTTAAGTCCAGATTTATCATCATGATCATCATCATCATCATCATCTTTCTTGTCATCGTCGTCATCCAGAAACCGACCCTCCCTCTCTGGAAATTTACCCGGAACAGGCACTTTGGGTTCTTTCTCCTGATGTCCATCATCATCTACTTCCTCAGTATGTCCAGATACCCTTGTACTAGAAATGTCCTCAGTGAGAGAATCTTTTCCTAACACGGGTGCTTCAACTTTTCCTGTCACAGATGTTGCAGCAAGAGGCAGTGTCTCTTTCTGTTTGTCTTCATCTTTCGGTGTAGAGAAAGTGTCTTTTTCTGGCTCTTTCATCATTGGAATCTCTTTTATGTCTTTCTCAAATGATTTATCCAAGGACGCCTCTACCTCATGCTGATCTGCTTTCTGTATGTCAACATCTTTTTGTGTCTTATCCTCTTTTTCCAGTTCATCTTTCTTTTTATCTTTGTCTTCAGCTTTAGTGACTACATCAGGGAACTCCTCTTGTTTTTGTGGCTCCAGTTCAGGGAAGCCCTTTATCTTTTCTTCCACTGGTGACTGACGAAGTGGAGAATGGGCTGCACTTGGTGGTCCAGACTGTGTAGGGGAGGCCATTTTTACAGTGCTATCATCTGGACTGAAGCAACGCTCTTCACTCTCTGAAGTTATTGAGTCTGATCCAAAAGGTTTTGTGGGCACAACAGATGAGATATCTTTTGATGCAACTGTATCTATGTGCTCTTCTTCAACTGGTGGGTGGAGTGGTTTGGTATCCTGGATGGAACCAGGAGACACTGAGCCAGCAAGCTTTTCAGTATCTTTCTCTTTATCCTGTAATATTTGGGTTGAAGCATAGCCCTCTTGAAGTTTTTCAAGTGAAATGTCAACATTAGGAGTTTGATCTTCATCTTCCTCTTCTTCTTCTTCCTCCTCTTCATCGTGAACATCAGGAACCTTAGTCGCTACCTTCACTTCAGCTACAGCCAGCTGTAAATCATCGGAGGGAGACTTGAAGCACTTGTCATCTTCTAAAGAGGAAGATGGTGAGATGGTCCCAGCTGAGTGTGGGTAGTCTTTACCTTGAGTGGCATCAGTGGGGGTTGACACGGGAACACTGTTTACAGTATCCATAACTAAAGAGCTTTTGCCTGTTTCTTCAGTCTGAGGTGCTGTGACAGATGCCACAGATTGGTCTTCAGCAATAGAGGTGGGGAAGGAGGACAATTTGTCATATTCTGTTATTGATGTTGCAGAGGAAACATGTTCTTCTTCTGCCAGAGGAGCAGCGATAATGTTGGTGAACACAGATACCTGCTCCTGTACACCTGGTATAAAACCTTTATCAGACATGGCTGCAGCTTGCATCTCCCTCATGCCGTGAATGTTTACAAATGAGCCTGTCTGGTCTGGAACAGAGATATCATAGGTGCCAACATCATATTGAAGGTGTGGTATCCTGTCCTCTGCTTCTTCATGAATCTCCTCATCAGAGATGGTTTGTTCTGTCTCAGAGTAGCCAGGAATGGTTTCATCTTGGATGTAGGAGATGGGTTCTGCTGCAGCAGCTCCTTGAGCTACAGAAGTTATAGGAGCTGTGGCCCCTCCCACATGTGACAGGTATCCTTCCTCATCTTCCTCATCTTTGGCTGAAGTCACAAGTGCAGTGGCTTTGCTGTCCATGACCTGGGCCATTTCTTCTTCAGCAATATCTTCAGGTTTGACTTTGATCTCTTCATCTGCTATTACATCTAAATCTTCTACCTCCTCCAGTTCAGCTTTTTCTACAGGTTCCTGCTCTTCTTCTTCCTCCTCTTCCTTGGACAGAGTCATTTTTAACTCTGTTGTCTCAAACTTAGCTGTAAGAGTTTCTGATTTCTCCATTTCTTCCACTTCATGTTTCCTGTCAAGTCCATCATCTTTTGCCTCCTTCCATTTTGGTTCATCTTCCTCCTCTCCAATTCCCATATCCTCCTCTTCCTCAGCTGTTTTCTTTTCATCAGCTTTGGCCTCTTCCTCCTCCTCTTCCTCCTCCTCATCCTCAATGGCTGCTCCCTCATCCTCAAACTTTTCCGCCTCCTCTATTTTTTCTTCCTCTTTCTCTTGTGTTGACTTCTTGTCTTCAAGTTCGGCCTCGGCTTCAGCTTTCAATTCTGAGGCTAATACCTCCTTCTCAGGAGACCTTGTGCCAGGAGGAATTTCTGAAATAGTTTCTTGTGCTTTCTCCTCCTCTTGGATAAGGCTTTGTGCTGTTGGCTCTGATGCAACCTCAGTACTGTCAGGCAGCTCTGAGGTTACAGCTACAACTTCAGCTTGTTTCAAGTCCTCAAATTCCTTGGTAAGGTCTTCTGGTGTGGAGGGAGCAGACAGGCCCTCGACACCTCCATTCTGTAGTGGTTCAGGCTGAATAGTTTCAGCTGCTGGCTCCTCTGTCTTGGGTTCAGCAGGCTCTGCCTTGATTGGTTTGATTTTGCCTGTCTTGGCTTTACTTGAGACTTTAGCTTTATGTAATGTCTTCCTGACTTCTGGTGTCAGGGGTTTTAGGTCAGGCTTTGTAATCTTTCTTAGCTCAGGTTTGATTGTGTCCTTCTTTTTGTCCTCCTTAGACTTCCCGTCCTTCTTCTCATCTTTTTTCACTGAGTCATCTTTTTTTACTTTCTTGATCTCTTTCTTTTCCTTGTCTTTTTTCTCGTCCATTTTTGACGCTCTTTCTTTGGAGTGCTTTTTTAAGGATTTTTCTTTCAAGAGTTTTTTCTTTTCTGGCACGTCAGTCTTGGATTTTAGAGTTTTGGTAGTCTTTTTCTCCTCCTTTTTCTCGGACTTGTTCTCCTTTACAGAATCACTCTTTACCTCTGTGGCGGCTGACACATCATCCTGTCCATCGATTTCTTTCTTTGAGACCTTTGCTGTAGTCTTGGGGGAGGATTTGAGGCTTTCTTTGCTATCTGTTCTTTGCTTTAATTTTGTCTGTTTTATGACAGAGGGAGGAGCTCCTGAAGCAATGTCCTTTTGTGTAGCTACAGGATAGCGCAAGAAGTCAAGGTGCTTTAATTTTTCTAGCCCCTCTAGGATCTTGTTTTGTGGTGCATTCCCAGGGAACAGTACCCTGACAATCTTTTCTGCAGGGTTGGCGGGGAGCCAAACAACTAAGGCTGTAACTGACGTCAGGTAGGGCACAGATATCTCTCCCTCTTTCCCATTAGGGAGTATAATACCAGTTTTGGCCTTGCTATTGCCAGCCCACTTTTGCATTAAAAACTGCATCTCTTTACTGTCCTTTACAGGGTTCAGAACATACATATCTAACCTGCCCACTCCCATCTTGTGGAACAGAGTAATGGGTTCAATAGTGTTGCTGACCACTCGAAATAGAGGTTCCGGCTTGATTCCCAGTTTGTTAAGGTACTGCAATGTGAGTGAGGCCTCTTCAATGCTGCGTTTGACTTTGAGATTTGATTCTGGCATACGGAGCTTCTCTGGTACATTGAAGAAGACCACACCTAGCTCTGGAGAGATCAGGTTCTTCATCCAGTCACTGTAGTTGGTAGAGCCTTGGGACTGCTCCTCATCCTGTTCTGCTATCTTCCTCTGAAGGAGCCCATTGATGCCAGGGAGATTGTCAGCGCCGATGTGCGTAAGCAGAATTGAGTCAATGCGGTCCAAGTGACGGACCAGCTTCCAGAAGCAGGATTTTCGTTCAGAGCCTCCATCCACCAAAATGTTGAAACCATTCACAGCAAAGAGAGCAGAGTCTCCCCTCCCACCAGGAAAGATGTAGCAACATGGCTTGGACAGTTTCAAGAAGCCCCCAGAGGTGGGTGGCTCCAGGAGGTCGAACGGTGAAGGGACGTCAACCGTCTCTGAGATGTACTCAGTGAATTCGGTGACGCCCTCCATCTTGGGAAGCACAGGCTCAGGATTTAGTTTGTATTCCAGGAACTCCCGTAGGTGCTGCTGCTGTCCCAGGGAGCTCCAGCCCACCTCCCCGCGGCAGAACACAACAAGTGTTGCCTGCTGCTTGGGGGCTGCTGTTCCCAGTAATTCACTGACCTGCAGGGGGGGGGGACACCCAGACATGTAATAGTCAGTGATGATATATAGGCATGGTCTATCTCTGTTGTCAAAAAAATAAAAAATAAAAAGGGTGTTGCAACAGTCAAACAGGAGAATCTCAGTACAAAGGAAATGTATTGGTACTACCACTACTACTACTACTAATAATAATCATAGGTAGCTAGTTGGATTACAAGTACATAAAATACTGTGCAGTATATTCCTAGAAGTGAATTATCAAGTTCATTTGAAAAGAGAAGATATTGAGGCATGAAGGATCTCCATTTTTGTCTTGTTTTCAGCACAGCAATCCCCTTTTCTGGATGCTATAAAAGTATGTTACACATACAC
Source organism: Holocentrus rufus (assembly GCA_900302615.1). Lineage (NCBI taxonomy): Eukaryota > Metazoa > Chordata > Actinopteri > Holocentriformes > Holocentridae > Holocentrus > Holocentrus rufus. The sequence continues at coordinate 19,305 of OMLF01012683.1, read as the reverse complement.
TATGCAGCCTTTCATTTCTAGCCAAATTGGGCTCTTTTCATCTATAGCACCATTAAATGAGATCCTAAAATGCATCAAAGTGTGCACGTCCCCTGTTAAAATCAACACCAAGCCCTTCAAATACACACAGTATATGAATGTATGCTACAGTAACTGCCATCATGATACTGTGGAGCATAACAGGATAGAAAAATTGATTTACCGCAGGATCAGCAACGACACGTGAAAAAGTCTGGTAGGTGAAAACCCCAGTTTGAAGAAGAAGGTCACCGTGATCTGAGCTCTGGCCACTCAGGACCAGAAGCTTGTGTCCTGCTGAGTCTGTGAGTAGAGACTGGATCTGGGACAGACACAGAGAGAGACAGAGGAGAGGGAGAGAGAAATAGAGGGGAGTTAGAGGAGAGACGTTATTGCCAAGATTGAGAGAAATACCTGCCTCAATGACAAGGGAAGATTTAGAAGCAAGTCTTTATACAATACTCTCCCAAAAGAGGAGGATTTACTGATCAATATCTAATAGAGAATTGCCAGGTCAGTCTGCAGAAATGTGCTGGAGAGTAAACCCATGTAAACCCAGTTCACTCATTTTTTATTTACTGCTGCATTATTGTCAATAAAGGTAGCATACACACAACCAGCAGGCTACTTCAGAATATCTGTTTTTCAACCTCACCTCTGATGCGACTGTATCCTCTGAGGGATTGACAAGGACCACAGTCTCTAGGACATCACTCCTGTGGTGGAGAGTCCTTTGTCCTATAGGAGAAGATTCAAAGGAGAACATGAGAGGAGAAGCCACACATATTATGTAAGCATCTTTCATGCGGTTGTTTTGAAGTCAGAGGTCCAAATCCATCTAGACGTGAAGATTGGCAGAGGTCAACAAGTTGAAGAGCGACCAAGACTGTAGCCAGACACTCAGCAGTCTGCCCCAAAGACATCCTGCTGGACAGCATCCAGGGTCGATCTGGAAAACCTCTTTGAGTCAGAGAGATTTACTATACTGCATTCTGCATCGTATGTGGGGCAATCACTATATAGAGACAGGCAACCCACTTATGCATCAATGCAAGAACAAAAGTTGGAATAGGAAATAGGTCACTGATGTCTGTTGGCTGCAGCTTGAAATTATAGCTTGAAACTAAACCTGAACTTGGAATAGGATTTATCAGAACAGACAAATGTTGAGACTGGTCTTTGCCATTGGAAATTAGGCAATGTGAGAGGCTGGTGTAATGGCTTTCCATTATATGATCTAAAAATAGCAATGTATGATTATAGAAATATACTGTTTGCAATGTGTTGGTGGCAAAGCAATTTGATTTTCACTTTGCAGGCTAGCAGTGTTGAGAGAGAACACATTTGTGGATAACAACACAATTTTATGCAAAACCACAGAAAAAGGAGAAATGTGACAAAACGTACCACATTATTAAGTCAACATTATGCCATATATTTCTGCATATTCAACAGAATTATGCTTCAGCGCTTCAATCCATTCACAGGTGATGTTAAGCTTTTAATTCCTCTTTGTTTCAGTATGGATGCAGCCTCTAATAATATAGAGGTCTAATAATAGGGGGAGCTCAGTGACTCCATCATCCACTGGGATCTTCAATGCATCCCCTGAGTTTGCGGCGCTATGCTGTTTTTTTTTAGGATCTGTGCTGTCAACATGTTTTCTATGATAGACCTCTACAAAGTAAATGATTCCCTGCCATAGTCGCTGTGTATGTATAAAGGATGAACCATAAAGCACGGATATGAACAGATGCACGAGTGGTTGAAATAAAATCCATATTGAAAGTGCCGTGATTTCATTTGATACATTAAAACAAAACAAAACCAAAAAGTTCTTGCTGGTATGATTCAGCTTTTATGCAAATAAGTTGATCAGTGCAGTACTTGTGAGCCAAGACAATCTTTGTGTGGCAAGAGTCTGTCATTTAACTCAGAGAAAAAGCACTGCATAATTAGCTGTTGTGTTGCAGAGCAGTTGTATTACAGCCAGTGATTGCAGTCACATAGTGATCACTGCTTTTTATCTGAAAACACTGATATTTGTAAGTTTACCCTGAGATAGACGACTAGCTGGCATTAACATCACAATGCAGACGAAAGGGCATGAGCTGAGCTGATTCATTACATGTTACAGCTAATTTTCCTCCTATTCAGCATGACAACCACAAGACTTCAAGTAACAATCTGTGACATTTTCACATAAGTAAATGTCCATTACCAACTGATAGAGCACAAAAGTGACTCCATTTATAACCAGTTCATAAAAGCTTTTACTTTTGCTGTTTTTCAGCAGCAGCATCAACACCAGCAGTTTGTTTGAAGCATAGTACCAAAGAACAACAAAAGAAAAACAACCATCTTGCAGATTACCATGTTAAAACACTAATGCCATTAATCCAAGTACAAGAAAAGGAGGAATAAGTGAGAACACCAGAAAGAATAAAACCAATGCTGACGTAGCCAATAAAGTGAATGCAGATCCAGATTACAGGATATAAACACTTTATATATTCAGAGAGCATCACTGAGGCAGTCCAGAGGACATGACTTCCTCAATTGATGTTGCCATGGCAACGGACTGACACTCATATTACACTGACCTGCCTTATGTTTTTTTGTTGTTTCTTTTCTGGCAGACGCATTGCAGCCTTCCCGTCGCTACTGTCACACAGGCAAAAAAAAGAAAGAAAATTCAGTCAACTGACCACTGCATGGAGCAAGTGAGGCGCAGCGATTGAAAGATAAGACGACGCTGTTCACAAGAGCATGCTGGGACAGCAGTTGGCAAGGGTTCAAAAACCTCAGCAAATCTGCCCACAGATACGTCCGCTTTCCCGGCACCATGACTAAGCTGTGAGGGATGATTTGCAAGTTTGCGTTGATAGTTCCAAGGCCAGGAGGAGCTATTCACAACACTGGGGCAGCATCATCAATTGAGACACTGGAGAATACACAAACCGCGGCGTCATTCAGCAATGGTATAAATTTGTTATTCCACTATCAGAGGTAAGAGCGAGGAAATAGTGAGGCCCAGAGGGACAGTGTGTCCCTTTGCCCTCCTGATGTGCTTTCTCAGGTGAAAGAGAGGACAAGAGACTGCATTAGCTGCTGTTCTTCGCTGCCTGCAGGGTGACTGCTCGCTGACACTGCAGACTGGTACAATGTGATACTACAACAACAAAGACTCTAAGTCAGCCTGAAACGCCGCTGTTCCCCTGCTGGTCAGAAGACAACAACAAGGCCAACTGTCTCAACAGCCTGTCACTGGCACTATATGCTGGAGTTCTCTAAGTTCAGGTTCATGTTAATCCCCAAATATGGCTAATGTGCAGGAATCTGTGTGGGTGACACTGGTGCAGAGACAAGTTCAAGATTTTCATGATTTTGTTTTTCATTATCAGGCTCAGGATAAGAATAATGTGCCTTATTATGTCTTGCAAATAAGTGTAGTTTAGTAGAAAGGGTGATTCACTGAATGAATTTTGTCACAATATTAGACCCTGACTGGTCGACAACACCAAATCCTCTTTATTTATGACACCTATTCATAATCCTTTCCCATAAATATAATATTTGAATGGATCAAACTAAAAGACATTAATAAGAGCTGATGACGAGTTTCTGTTTTGTTTTTTTAATTAATGGTAGTTCACTATTCAATTTTTCACATGAGCATAAGAAGTTGCACCTTTGATTAACCATCAAGGTAGCAGGATAAATCTCTGTAAAGACTGACTTTCTAAAGAAAATTCTTTTTACGCTGAGGCTCTAAAGACCTTTGCATAACTACTTTTTCCATCTAGTCACCCTCAACAATCTTCAATCTTTATAATCTATTTGGGGCATTAACAAAACATCAGGTGAATGTGTCGGCTGGCTTTGAGTGATGAGAGAAATATTTCCTGTACAAAACCGATAAATGTGCTCCACTTAAAGGAGCGTTTCAAATGTGCAAGGCCGATGGATTTTTCAATGACTTTAAAACAAGCTTGAAACTGACTTATCTCCACGATATGTCCACAAAGGTGTGTTACAGACACCTTTATTAAATAGATCTCCACCCCTGGAAGTCCAGCCTTATGCTGAAGTCTGATTTTTTTTTATCTGAATGTGTGAACAAGCACATGTGTGTGAAAAACTAAATTATGGATCAGAACATGCTTTTGCTAATTCAACTGTTCAGTGCTCAGAAGAAAGGTCGAGCGCTACTGGTGACAGCAGTCGAAGTTTCAGGAATTTTTCAAGGAGCTTTTACTTAATTTGAAGCATTTGTGTGTTAAATAGACATACAAATCAAGCTGGCTAAAGAAGTTGCACCAGAGATAATAAGACAATGTGGTATTCATAACAAAGATTCATCATTGTACAACAGCAGGAAGAGATATTACTGATTGTAACACCTTATAAACCTGCACTGCGTAAAATGTTATAAATCAAGAGGCTGTTACTGAATATTACCATCTAGTGATGCGAGTCAGCCTGCAGGCCTGCGGCATCCACTGAGATATCAACAGCGAGAAGAGAAGGCCTCCTCAGGCAGGCCAGCGTCTGTTCCTCAGCTTAAATGTGTTTGTTTAAATAGTCCTTTTGAAGAGCGAAATGTTCAGCCAAGATGCCCTCATCTATTCATCCCTCTGGCTTTCCTTCACTGGCATCCCAGACAGAGGGAGAGCATCATCCCATCATGAAAAGTGACAACCAACCAAAGGCGTTTTGAGGATCCACAGCTTATAAAGAACCTAACGAGACGCAGGAAAATGTTCGCAGTGGCTGAATTCCCGCTTACACAATCCGAAAGCAGCTCTCATTTTTGCAAAGGGTTTATTCCTCTCGCTGGTTCCCTGCTTTCTATGTCAGCTAAATAAATCTTAAGTAGTCTTAGCTTCTTATCATATCAGTTGCCTTCGTAGCTTGGTAATGTGCCTGCAATTCTAAAGATCAAAGCAATGCATGGTGTTATTAGCATATCATTGTGTGTGCTTGTAGTGCGGAGATGCACCTCATTGTGTCCAGAACAAAAGACATGGTGACTGACTTTAGGAAGAAAAACGCCTACCTCCCTCTGCAAATAGATGCTGAATTTCCTGGAGACTTAAAAATATTTTGGCAACAATCATTAAGTATGAGGTAACTCTCAAATACTGACCCTAATGCAAGAAGAGACTGTTCGGGTCGTTCAACCTACAAGACTTTCCACTCATATATTTACACACATATTTATACAGTTTATCTTTGTATTTATTGTGCTTAAGTATTGTATTGCATGCCATGCTGAAAGCCAATTTCACTATTAAGGACAGTTAAGGCATAACTTGAACTTGAGCTTAAACTTGTGTCTTTACACAGACATAAAGCCTGATGTTTGTATTTGATAAAATCACTTGACTCTTTACAAAATGACAAACAATCCAAAGACACATTCAATAATGCATAATTCACAAGGGGTACCAGGGTAAACTGAGAGCACACATCTTCAACGATCCATTTTCTTAACAGAAATAACTTCAGTGGCAATGTAGACATTGGATTACTTCTGCCCTGCTTCTGTCGGTTGACTTAAGAATCTCAGGAGATGAACTCTTCACTCCTTCTCAATCCTTCCACGATTCTGTTCATAACTCTGAGGCCCAAAGGAAGGAAGGTCATTTTTCAGACAGAACTCAGTGTTACTCCTCATTCCAGCTCTTCCTCAGCTGACCTGCTTGATATAAATATCCATGTCTGAACTCCCAAAACGAGAACGTTCTGTTAAAAGGCGACTAAAACAGAGCAGTGATCGACCGAGGCCCAGCCACTGCACTGCTCCAGATAGCATGCTCCACATTCACAGCAGCACGGGGGAGTGAGAGGAGGGTTCAAGGAATTTAAAGACAACAGGTAAAAATTTTCAAGCAACAGCGAGCACTGAAATAAAACTTGAGAGACATTAATCAGAAAGTGAATTGGGATCAAATCACTTTCAAATCAGTCAGTTAAGGAAGGGGTTTTTGTCAAATTTAAAGTCTGGAAACCTGTTCCCATAATGTGGCTACCATATTCATTATACAGCATAAATTACTGGTAATGAAGACGCTCAACTGAGTAAATTACAAATGAATGGTCTGATCCCCATTGTTCACACAGTGAAGTATCAGTGTTTTGGAGCCTAGGTTGAATGAGTTGCCACTTGCCAGTGTTATCATACAGCACAACAGGGCTGAAAGGACTTTTAGCACCATGGACAGCTCCTCCCTCAAATATACATGTCATAAATCTAGTGCCAGAAAGACAGGAAATCTCTGACATCCTCGGCCATGATGTCAGCTACCAAAGCACATCTGCAAAATTGCTCACTTCCTTATTGATGCACCTGTAGTTTTGATTTCATTTAACAGTTGACAATCAAAGGAGATGAAGTTAAATAATGAGCAAGTTAATGAAGTTGAACTGATGGCCCAGGCTTCGTCTTCTCAAACACGTCAGAACAACAAAGGTTGAATGAAGTAGACATCAAAAAAGTGTTACCCCATTCCTAATCTCATATAACATCATTTGCCTAATGTGAGCTCATTCCCATCCTGGGACTGAGTTCTATTGTCTAGGTTTATTGATAAAGTGGTGTGAAGTGGGCTGGAAAATTAAAGGAGCAACTGGAGACCAGGCAACAGCTCCATGCCAATTTCAGCACCGCATCTTCACCCATCACTGGAGTCATGCATCAAAGCTAGAAGTCTTACCATTTGTTTATGTCTAAAAGCAGCAACTGATTGCTGAGTCATTTTTGCAGTCTGCAGTGCAGACCACAAACACCTCCGCACGTCCCGCAACTGAAAATATGCTGAAATAGTCTTATGTTTTTACTGGGGTTACCAATTATGATTCAGATTATACTAAAATGAGATATGGATGGCAAACTGATGCTTGTTTAACCAGGCAAACTAACTAAGACCACATTTTTACCTTCTTGTGGATGTTTCACTTACTTATCTCAGTTTCCCCAGAAACTCAAGGGATTCAAACCAGGAACTCTGACAAACATGTTTCTTGAACCAAAATCACCTTCCCTGGGTCACAACAGCAACAGGAACCTGATGTCTTAGTTCCTGATGCTAATCCTAGTCCTGTGATTTGGCAGCGCTGAATGATTGGGCTGCTGAGCCAGTTAAAGCCTCTATGCCAATAACAGCTAAGCAACAGTCTCAAACCTCATCCTAGGAGAAGAAAAACATATCTATCCACATCACGCCAGATTTTCATGTTGATATGCTATATTTGGATTTATGAAATGGAACTGAAAGGTTTTGTACAAAACATGTTGGATTACTACAACGGGATCTCAAGTTATCCAAAAGTAAATGAGCATACTGTGTGGGAAACCTGTTAAAAATTATGTCATTATATTTACAAAAGCAAATGGCATGCATACTGTACCATAAATAATCACATTTCCCAAGTGAAAGTTCATATTGTGTTTTTGCATTGGAAACAGACGTGGAGTTGGAACTATGACTGGTTACACTTAACTTTGATGTATGGAACATCATGTAAGTACATTTCAAAGCATTCAACTACAATGTCACTTTGCCTGGTAAGTGGCGTCCAAGTCCTTGCTAACAAAATCCTCCAAATTTCCCTAAAAATAAAGTTAATTTTATCTTGTTTATATGTGAGTTTATTTTTTTTAAGCGAATTATAAAGAAATGCTCCACGGCAAAACTGATCAATAGTTAAAATAAACTTCTTGGTTAAATCTTTGGTTCAACTCTTCATCTGAACAGAATTTTCGATTGTTTTTGTTGATCAGACAGTAAAGAAGTTGGAAGTTGAACTCCCTTTTGTCATTTATCTATCTTAAAGGCTATATGCTGGTTATGATGAGATATAATTTAAATTCAGAATTACAAAAAAAAAGATTACTTAAAAAAACTTTGTTCTTGCTACTTCAAATAAGTTCTAAAAGAGCTCCAACCCGTTATCAGCACATTAGGCATTATCAGACATTACCATATGAATAAAGAGATGAGAGAAAAGCATATTTGCCAAATTGAAAGAAAAGTGCTTTACTAACTTCTCTATGAGGAAGAACTTTTTGGCTGGTTCACCACAGGATTCAGGTATTACCACTGTCATCACCATATGTGACACATTAAAAGGAAGAAATCAGTGGGAAGACGAAGAGAGGCAAGAGGGCAAGGAACTGAAGATCAAAGAATCAGATTGCTTAGTATTTCAGTATGTGTCTCGGTATTTAAGGCCAGACTCAAGACCTTTTTATTCAGTGCAGCTTACAGTCTATCTTAACTCCCATCATGCAGCCATCCCAATCTCCTTTTCTTCCCCACCTTGAAGGGCCTCTGAGCTCCTTTTGCATGTCTATCATTCAGTCTGTGCTGCCATGGTGATGCACTGGACTGAGGTTCCTGATAGCCAATATTATATGCCATTATTCAATATCTTTAAATTTGACCATTTTCGTGCCAATAAATTAAAGTATTCAGCATTTCTTCTGGAAATGGTTAGGAACTTTGGTAGGATGGAAAAGCCTGGGAAACAGCATTTCAACCACACTACACTAAAACTCTTCACTGAAACCCAGATTGATAAAATTGTTTTAAATTGGGTTAGCAACTCTGTAAGTCAGGGTGACCGAAAACAGATTTTCAAAGGTGGGGGAAACTCTGGAATACATTACTGCCATTAAGTGACGAATTAATTTACAAAAACTGAACAACTCAATGAATGAATAAAAATTGCAAAAGAAAATGTAATAGGTTTTGCAGGTTGTGGTTCTGTACGCTGAGCTCAGGTGGGACCTTCATCATATCAGAGGTGGGTGACACCGATTGATCAATACCTGATAATCAATAAGAGACCAATGTCACTTTGAGTAAAGACACATATGGCTACACAAAAACAGCTTTGCACTCCTGTCTTAAAAGTGCGATGTCCATTTTGAATTTTCACTTCCTTTATGCCATTGTGTTGAGAGATCTTTAGAGACAAATTTGACATAAAAGAGGAGGTAAGGAATAAAAAGGACATTAGTACGAGCAGCAGTGAAGAAACTAACAGACAGGCAGACAGGCAGAAAGGCAGCCCGACCGCCCTGAGAGAGTAAGGAGAGGCATGACAATGCAGTTAGAGCTACCGCCAGAAAAGGGCAACAGTAGGATATTGGCAAAGTGTCATCGTCTCTTAGAGTCCGGACCACTGTGTGCCAACTATGATATCACCGCTGGCGGCCCCCCGTACGCCTCCCACCCTCCACAGGCCTAAAGAGGCGCTGAAAGCAGTCTAAGTTCAAACAGCACACAGACACACACACAGACGCACACACACCACACGCTGCCAAAACATCACACTGAAATGTGTCAGACCATCTTTTCAGGCCACCACAAACATCTCCCCACGCTGTCTTACAATATAAATACCCACAGTAATGGGCCTCTTACTTTAATACTTCTGTATCTAGCACAAGATGCTGGTGAGCTCGATGATTATGCAAGAAAAACGAGGATCATAGATTAAAAAAAAAAAAAAAGTATCCCAGTAGAAACATCACATTCACACATTTCTACATTTCACAAACCCAAAGGACGTAAACGTTGAGTAACATTACCAGATTCAAACTGCACCCATCATTTCGTGGATTAAGCTGATAGAAAGCATGTTGGATGTTTTGAACGCACTGGTGATTTTCTCAGCAGCTTGTTTACCATCCTGAGAGACAGGACATATATGCAGAAACATACACCCACACACTATACAGTATTCCTGCTTATATAGACACAAACAAACTAACACAGCCACAAACATCAACGCCGTTTTAAGCAGGATAACTCTCATCTTAATCGCTCAGGCCTTGAGGTGTCAGGAGAGAGGTATAATGATTATAAACTGCTTGTCAGCAATACGCCGATGAGCAGGGGCGTCTCATTCATCACGGTGATGGACATGAGACAGGGTCTGTGGGTCAAACACATACAGGCGAGAGAGACAACAGTTATGAAAAATAACTGCCAGCGTGACTTTCCTTCACACACAAGAGATCCAGTCCCTCAAGGGGGGAAAAGCCAGACTGAGGCGGAGAAGCAGCTTTCTCACTTTGAAAAAAAAAAAAACCATATCATTTCAGCCGAGTCCATCCCATTTGAGGAGATATCAGACCCATCAGAAAGAGAAAATGGGAATGGGAAGTGGAAAAAAAAATGCCATTCAGGAGTCAGTGGGTGTTAAATTGGCTGCGGAGTAGAGTGTTACTTGTTTGGGGCTTTTTTCTGCAGCAACTCCTGGGTGAGAGGCGGCGGACCTCAGGGATTTACTCTCAGCTTAAGGTGGATTTGAAAATCGCCAGCATACAGGTTGGGGTTACTGGCTGGTTGCTTGGTAATAACAGCTTACCGGAAACAACAGCCCCATAGACGCAGCGCTTTGGATAACGGTGATGACTCGGATGCTGATCCAGAGTCTAAAACATATACAGAGGCTTATTTCAGGGCTATAGATTTCCCACTTGGCGTGGTGGGTGTTTTTTTAACCCCCTGCTCTCTTAGCAGGTTCAAAAGGCTATGTGAGGATTTCAAGAGGTGCACAGCATGAGAAATGAGATATCAACAAATTGAAAAATGTAATCCTGATTCTGACACAGCCCACTAATGAAGCCCATTGAAGGTTAAGGCTATTTTAAGACCATCGTGTACAAAATACTTTTTAGACTCTAAAAGGCTGCATTTTTTTAATTGATGCAATAAATTTTAGATCACATTTCTGCCAGGCTCGCTTTTGTAAAAGTCTATTATGTTATAATAAGCGTACAATTATATTTGGCCGCACTGCCTGTCCATTCCCCGATGAGCTACGATAGAACTGAGCCTGCAGCAACACCACCATCGAAGCTATGACATCGATATGGCACAGCACAGATAATCAATACTTGGAATTTATGATGTGCAGTAAACCTAAGTTGATCTGACAGAGTGATTAACAATAAGCCAACACAAACGTGCAAAATATGAGATTCAGTGTGAAGGTGGAGCTGAGGCGGAGATGGGAAGCTGCGCTGCATGACGGGTCGAGTGTGTTGAAATAAGCTGTCAGACTGAGGCTAAGCAATCAGCTGTCAGGATTTTTGGTGGTCATAGTTAGCTGAGCTGTCAACCGATAGATTTGGCGGTCTGATCAGCAGGCGCTGTCATTGATAATATGGCCTGTCAGAACATACGCTGGCTTAATTTTTTTTTTCCAACATGGGATACGCAGTGCTGTGGAATCAAAGCCCTTATTTTGACTTTTAAAGAGTAACTAAACCTCAAACCCAAACTTCTGTGAAGCCTGACCTCTAATGGTGAAATTTAGGGTGCCTGGTCGTTGGTGGCAGGTGATGTCACCACCTGTTATGCTCAATGGGTGGTGATATCACCTGCCACCCACTTCTCACCAATAGAGGTCAGGCTTCACAGAGATCTGAGTTTGGGGTTTAGTTACTCTTATAGTTCATAATGTACAAAGTATTGTTGCTGATGCAGAGGAATCTGTCTCAGCTTTGTCATTACAAGTCACAAACACACACATATTACAACAGGGTCAAGCGAAGGACAGGTTACCATGGACACCCACTACTCATTATCCTATCCCTCCTAATTTGCATCCCCTGGTTGCTGAACACACCCAAACCTGCTATGTTCAGCAAGATCCAGGTCCTGGGGTTAAGCTGCATAATTCATCTTTGCAGACAGTGTTTCTTGGCCATGTTTTGTCTAATGACTTCTTACTTCAAGCTGCACAAGTCAACAAAGTGCACAGGAGCCAATGAAACACACTTCTGAGGCGCCGTGGATCAATTTTAATCATCGGTTCACCGACACAGGAGCTGCGGCTCAGAACTCAGTCTTACAGGAAAATTCTGCTTTGAATCCTCCCTCCAACATTGTTAGATATCGATTTGTGATGTTCAGTGCATCCCAGCAGTTATTTTATTTATTTATTTGACTCTTTTTATTTATTTGTACTCACTTTCCCTTTATCTGCCTTATGTACTTATATATCAGTTGCTGATTTCTTACATTTATCATAATGCCACAATGCAACAGAGCAATAGCAATTTCTGCAGAATAGTAAAACAGCATCATGTCTAGTGGCTGCAATGAATTCTGGTTCATTGAGGCTACAGTTGATGGATAGATTTATATCTCTGCCTGTTAGAAATGAATTAAGAAAGAAGCCTTAACTCTTTGATTCTGAGGGACTGGCGCCAAAATCTGACATTTAATTGAAGTTTAAAATCAAATTGATGATTAAAATCTGTTGCACTGCAAAATTCTCAAAGTGATTGTCCATGTTTGGCCAGTTATCTGCAGGAAGAAGAAAAATCCATCACCAAAAAACAACACAGACGCAGAAATGTAAGATGCATCGGCAAAGGCTGTTTTTGGGGGTGCATTTCACTTTTGGGCTGCATCGAATTTGAAAGTAAAAGCAAATATCACAGGTTTGCGATTCATTTCACATTCATATTCACATCACCAAGACGTATCGCAGACTTGCTTGGCTTTGCTGAAGCTGGGTGTGTCAGGCAAATGAAACGCAGGGTGGCGTCCCAGTCAGCAGATTAGAGAGAACAGAGAGAGGGGAGGGGGGATGAGGAGGGGTGG
>OMLF01012680.1:0-20682 GCA_900302615.1 Holocentrus rufus | reverse complement strand
AAAAGAAATAAAAAAAATAAAAAAAAAAAACACAACATGTACTCCTTAGACAGCGCAGTAGTGTGGGCTAAATAGCATTAGTGTCCAATATGCTGAGAATGATCTGTACATGTGATGGGAGGACGCAATTATTAATACAATATAAAATAATTAATATTTTTAACTAAAACATGTCATAAGACTTAGTATTGCTTTTTTAAGTGTGTTTTCCCAAAAATAGGTTCGCTACAAAAAAGGTAAAAAAAAAAAATGATTGAAATTAGTCAAATCTTTCAAAATTCCTGAGCTTCACATTTCCATGGAAATTTACTAGGAATTTTCTGACTCTGCTGGACAGCTGGGCTGATAACTAGATTTCCCCAGTCAAAGATTCTTTCGCCAAATAAGCTAGCCAACTATCCTTAAGGCCTGGTGGTGGTGCAACGCTAACACCTCAGCTAGTAAAATATGATAATGGCAGAGCTCCTTTTGGGGAAATAGCCACCACTTCATCAGCTACTTCAGAACACTGCTGACATGTAACTTGGTTTTATTTCCCTGAAAATTTTTATCCGCTGCAAAAAATAAAATTAAGTACTGTAATAAAGTGCTGTCAACTGAAAAAGTGTTTCCCGGACCATGTTTGTACAATTGGTAGGGTTTGTAGTCGTGGTTTACAGTATCAGGGAGCAAACAGTAATAAGCTGAGAAGTTTTGTGGTGCTTTGGTCGCCATTCCCCTCTGTTATTTATGTCTTGTCTGTAGGGTTAGACCAAAACATGCTTGCCAAATTAGACGGCCAATAACAGCCTTTAATTAAAAAAATGAGATATGATCCAGTCACTATTTGATTACATCCTTGCTGGATAATTGATCAGTACTACACTGATGGCCTTTATTTGAACTGATTCAAACTATAATTATTATTACTAGTATCCTGGATTTCACTGGAGAGTTTTCATGTAAATGCGGTTTCAACCTACTATATATCATCAATATGCAATGTTCAGTGCATTCTAGGATTTATTTTTGTGATGAACTGCTGTAATTTACTTTTTTGCTGTATCCAATTTCAACCAGTGCAGCTGTGTCTTGTGGTTGCACTGGATTCTCACTGTGAAGAAACTAGCATCTCTGCTTCATGTTCAATGGATTTCTTCCTGGATCCTTGTTGAATGTCAGGGCAAAAAGCTTGAGAAAGTTGTTGCTCTTTGATTCTGAGAGACTGTCACCAAAACCTAATGTTTACTCACCTCATTTTTAGAGAGCAGAGAAATTTTCTGCCATTAGAGACTGGAAATATAATTCTTATGTTACTCATTATTGCAAAGTACCCCCATCAGCATTAGACCTATTCCACAGCCTCTATTTACAGACTTTACAGGCTAATTAACCTTAGTGTGAATGGTGGTCTAGTTTTAAAGAACAAAAGATTTTCTCTGATCAATGGAAGGAAGTCTTGATTTATGGTTCTTTATTGTTCTTGATTTTTGGTTGTCAGAGCAACCTGTTGTAAAAACAGGTACACTACAGGAATGCTTCTTGTCATGTCTATCGTTTAATCTACACTAATGAGATGTAAACTAAAGGTTCACATTCTCATTTTTGAAAGAGGGAAACAACACGTTTTAATTATAAAGGTCTCTGGTCATGAAAACTAAAAAAAACAGAGGTATTGAATGACTGTCCACAGCAACAGTTGCCAGCTGCAATCAAGTCAACACGTAATAATCAACAGCCAGGGAATTTCAAGTACCTAAGCACTTTTCACAGCAAATTCAAGCACGGCATTTCTTGAAGAAGCTGTTTTTCTTAAAGGGATACTCCAACGTTTTGGGCAAAAAAAACCTTTTTCCAACTTATCCCGACTGAGACAAGACGTTTGATACCATTTTCATCTCTAGATCCACTCGCTTGGTTCCTATGGGCAGTGGTGTAAAGGAATGAAGTAAAAATACTTTGTTACTGTACTTAAGTATTTTTTCTGAATTTTTGTACTTTACTTGAGAATTCATATTTCTGGCAACTTTCACTTTTACTTTGCTCTATTTTCAAGATAAAATGTGTACTTTTACTCTGATACATTTTCACTGAACACATTCATCACTCGCTACAAACTAAAACCTTGCAAATGGGAGGTGTACTGATGCATTTGGCAAACAGGTAGCACTGTAATCAATAGGAATGAGCATTTTGCTTGGATGAAACCAGCATCCAGTAGTGTATTTTTTAGGAGCACGAATAATGTGTGTAAAATGTGTTAGTATCCCTGCTTGTAAGCAGAGGTGAAAGTAGGCTGATACGATCCCATACTCCATAACACTAAAAGAGTCTGTGTCGGTAGGCTATGAAGTACTGAGAAAAGGGGAATGCAGCTGCCTGCCAAAAATCCAACGTAGCCTACCCACTGTCAGTGCACATACAGATATGCTCGCATTTTCAGCAAGAAAACACATCTACTAATGTCAACACAATCAACAGTTAGGCTTCTCTGCAGCTGACTAATATCGAGTGCTGTGGGATTTTGGCAGCCAGTCACTTCTTTGAAAAAATCTCCCAAGTAATTTGACAGACAAAATAAGTCATGATGTTTCATGATGTTCAGTTTTATTCCAACAAGGGCCAAACAAGGGCTCTGACTTTTATGAGTTGTTGTGTGACTGGAATGAAGGTGCCCACCTTTACTTCCTAAACACAAACTGGTGCCTGGAAGGGTGCGTTTGATTTATTGTTTCTATCCTTGCCAGATTTTTGGACTGCCTGAACATCTATGATGTTGTTTGTAACAGGCACGGATGGATGATAGCCTAAATAATAATAATAACAAAAATAATAATAATATAACAGAGCATTTTTAAAGCATGGAGCAGAACACAAGAGCACAATGTCGAAGACATAATTCAAGTCATACAGGCTGTGGTAATAAATAATTATGCAGAAATGTAGCCGAATAAAAAGTAAAATAAAAAATCAATAACGGCTTTAAATAAAATTTAAATAAAAGTGTTTTGCCAATGAATGTTCATTTTATTTTTAAATGTAATAATTTTGTTCTTTTTTTTTATTTTTGGCAAAATAAGAATAACACACATTTATACACACACACATGGATTTATAAATTCACTTTTACTTGGCAGAAAATTTGACTCAAGTAATATTCGTATGGGTGACTCACTTTTATCAAAGTAATATTTTTGTAAGATATGCTTACTTTTACTCAGGTATAACTTTTGGGTACTTTTTACAACACTGCCTATGGGTAGCATTTTGTGTTAGCTTAGCATAAAGACTTGAAGTCTACAGGAGTCATTAGCCTAGCTCCGTCAACATGAAAAAAATAAAGCTTACAGCAACTCCGAAGCTGTTTTATTTAGACAATCTTGGTATTTTTTAAAGAAACAAGTCATTTTAGGAGAGGTTAAATGGTGGGAACAATAATCAATAGAGCCTACCATCTATAGTTCTTATCATCTAACTTCTCCTTAAATTATTATTTTTTTTTATTCCAAGATGTGCATTTCAAACACACAATACACTGTGTAAATAAGACAGCTTTTCAGTCGCTGTAAGGTTTATTTTTTTCACTTTGATGGAGCTAGGCTAATGACTCCTGAAGACTTCAAGTCTTTACGCAAAGCAAACATGAAATGCTACCCATCGGAACTGAACCAGTGGACGTACAGAGGTGAAAATGGTATCAAACATCTTATCTCACTCTGGGTCAGTCAGAAAAGGATATTTGCCCAAACCGTTGGCATATTCCTTTAAGTTATGACATTTTAGAGTTTGGGTGCCCAAGTTTCACTGAAAGTATAATAACTTTTACCATGTCAAATTGTTAATTCATCCTTGGGGAAAAGAATAGAAGCTTGCAAAGATTGTCATTCTATAGCTAATACAATCATTGTAATATCACAAAAAGCTGCATTAGACAGAGTTCTTTAGAACAATAAAAAGGTTATCAAACATACCTTGGCCACTTTGTGATTGGCTGCTGTCTCATGTGAGGTATTCTTCAGGCCCTCTTTGAGCTGGGTGATGAAAAGGTCGTAGCCCTCTGTGTTGGACACATCAATCTTCTCCTGACAGGCCGATAGCATTTGCTGGGCCTGGAGAAAGACAGACAGACACATTTGTTACAGCCAAGATATAGTCATATGCAATCTGGCTATGTTGCCCATTGCTGTGTACTGTGCCCTTTGTTGTGGAATCTAAAAATAACAACTGCTTTGGCCAACTGAGTCATTTGTTTGAATTAGTCAAGTCACACTTTGCAGATATAGTCCGAGCAGACTCTAGAGTGAATTTGGGAAGGAAGACATCACATATCCCACAGAACTGAATTCTTTTAGAAACAAGCAATCTGAAATAGCAGTGAGGATGAAATACAGAACATATGTTAGACAACAAAATTGTAACAGATGCAATAAAACTTCTTTTAAGGATTCTTCCACGGGAGGCTCCTCAGTGGCTCACCTGGTAGATTGCGTACTACATAATGTTAAAGCTAGTCCTTGTTGCAGCGCCCCCCCGGGTTTCCTTTGCTGTATGTCATCTCCTTTATCTCTGCCCTGTCTTTCCTGTCTATCTCCACTGTACCTGCCCAATAAAGCTGAAATGCCGAAAAAAAATAAAGAAGACAGCACTACCCTGGGTATTTGACACAGATACGAATGCAGTCTTGACCAAAGTCCAGGGCACAGAGCTCTGCACTGTTGAAATCCCTGACAACCACTGCTTTTTGGCCACAAAAATATTTAAAAGATTCCAGAAAAAATAAAACCAAAAAAGGTAAACTGAGAAAAAATAACATTTTTATAGGGCACTAAAAGATGAAGAGGAAGAGAAAACTACAACATGACAGGATAAGAGGAAAGGTCAGTTCACTACTTTCTGCACCAAGTCCACACCACCACACCGAGCAAGGCCATGAGCCCACTCAGCTCACCTTTCAACATCACAAAACACAGTAGTGTTTTGTGTTGAAGAAGAGCAATGTCTGTTGTTTGTCTTTTCCAGTTTGCAGACCACCACCTGTCAGCAACTGACTTTACAAAATAATGATTGACAGAGCAACCCACCAATCCATGCTTAGCAACCACCAATAAGCACTAATTACTGATGCAGTGTTTCCCATTAATTACCTAGACTATGGCGGCTCGCCACAGTCTAATTTGTCCCGCCAGTTTCATAATGAAACGAAATTTTTTACACTTTTCATGATAGCGTAAAAGGCTGTTGTGTTATGCGCCGTTGCTTCAGCAAATCATCTCTCACTTCCAGTCCCGCGTATCATACTTACAACTACAGGTAGAATTTATGACCCACAGTGGGATGTCGGAGCTGACGAGGAGTACGCGAATGCAGCAGCAGTAAGGAGGGAGGAAGAAATTCGCATTAAACATTAAAGCTAAATGCGACTGGTCATGTATTTACCCGGCCATAGTTTCACATGGGCATGCAATGCATATGACTGACGACATAAAACCGATGCATATAACTTGCGACACTGACACACATGCGTGTGCACACCCACACACACTCCGGCGTAGAAACTGATATTTGGGTTTAGGAACACACTCTATCTGCCCAAACATCCAAACCTGTGTGGGAAATGATCCAGGGTTTGATTTAACCACACCAACAGACTCAGGTGGGAAAACAACCTTACATTGTGTATATACCCCTCAATGGAGGACTGAAGACCTTGTTCTTTACTCCTTGATGATTTGTTTCGGTTTGTCTCCAAAAGCCCACTTTACTTTCTTGTGGTAACTCACTGAGTCAGATACTAGCAGCTGACTCCATCCCAGAGGTGCCGTTTAGTTATAATGTAACAAGTGAACTCCATCAGCTTGTCAGACTTAGCAACAGTAACTAAGACGGTCAGGACTTCCTTTATTGTTTGCAAATGGCCATTTGGACTGGTAACTTCAGAGTAGCAAATGTCCTGAAGAACAGATCATTCATACCCAGCGAAAACAAATATTTCCATCCATTTCTAATTTACAGCTGAGCTTGCCTGCAATTCTCCTGTTGATTGTGATGATCCATTCTGCTGACCAGACCAAAATTGTGACACAGGACATATCTGAAGAGTTTTTTTAAAGCTCAATATGACATGTATCTGTTCTATATACTGTACTTTTGGTGCACATTACCTTATGTTCTGTCTGAAACTACTGCTAACTTTTTGGGCAAGTGGCCCAAAAACTAAATGTTAACGGCTGGCCAAACATGCATCCCCAGTTCCGAGAAACTAACCGATACAGTTTAATTCCAACTAATTTCATTATCGATTTTTATCAGATTTACCAAGTAGCTGTTGCAGGCTTAGTATTGTAGTCAAATTCTGTTTCATTTGTTTGTTTGTTTTACCCAGGACCACAAGCTAAAAAAAATGTGTGACACCATTAACATTAACAGAAGTCTAGGACTGCATATTTCATGTCCAGGTTAATTCCTCTCAGTGTTCTAGTCCTAAAACGCTGCATTTTCTGCAACGTTCCACACCAGCGGCCCCTCAGTGCACTGCAGAGTTCAAGCCAAAACACAGCCATTGCTTCGTAATTTATCATATTGCATTAGTGAAGTTACAATGAGGTTAGGATAGCCTACATGAAACTGAATTTGTGACTTTAAAGCCGACAATGACTACTACTACTACTACCAATAATAATAATAATATGGGACTTAAAACGCCAGGTTAACTTGTGTACAATGAGCTCAAATCCCAGGTGGTAGTGGGATTTTAGGCCGTGTAAAAGAGGTATCCTAGTATTCACTAGTGGGATGGTCAAAAATTCCTGAGAGCATGTCAGTAGATTCAATAATGGTGGGACCCATGAAAATACACATGCACAATTTACACACATTTGTACTACTATCTATCACACAACAGTCCATACAAAAAGCAATCAAGCTTCCACAAACACCTATGAAGAAGCAGTGATGTACCTTTCATTATGACTCAAACTTCAGAAATCATTGATTTCACATCTAATAAGCATTCTTTCTTTTTCATTACAAAGCACAAAATAGTTCATTTGGTGTGACGACAGGACAAAAGCAGTACAATCACTAGCATCTTTGAGGTGTCCTAATTTGTGGTATTTGAGTTAAAACCATGTGAATACATAGCCTCGTATTCCAAACTTGTGTGTTACTAATTATGCTTGAAATTCCCCTTCCACATGAAACAATCTGCGCTGTTTTAGTTTAAACAACTGGAGCTGCTAACCTCAAGCACTCAGAATCATACATCACAAAATGACTGATGTGAGACTGAAGAAAACAAAACCTGCTAACTCAAATGGTCCCTGACTTTACAATTCAAGGTCACCCCACTAGATATCCAGGGAATCAAAGTGAATATCGTGATAGTGATATATTTGTCACACCCACAAAGCCACTATAAGAATGAAGGTTGATTTATTTCATTAGCAGTTTGTTGTATTTTGTTTGATTTTGTGTTGAGCACTAAGGTAGTTGTAGTGTGCGAATTCAGTAAGGACGCTGACTTTGTGGGTTTTAAAGATAGCACTGAGTCAAGTATTGAGACTGATCATGTCAGAGGAAATAAGTAAATAACATCAGTGAAACATTTAGAAAGCACTGATCAAATACAAAAGTAATTTTTAACATTAATTAGTGTTTGAATGTCACTGCTAACTGAAATAAAGCCATTAAGTGACACTGACATAATCTGATTCTTTTAGAAAATATTCATAAACTGACATGACTGAAATGATTCAATTACCTGACTACGTCCAGCTAACACATCAATAAAAACATGACTAATGATAGTCTTTACTTAAGGTGTTACCTTGTCTAAAGCAAGATTAGAAATCACACCAATGAAAAACTTTCCAAAATTTTGAAAAGACAAGCATGTTGGGTCATGGGCTGGGTTATGTCTAAAACCATTCAAGACAGGTGTATCTCTATGACTCCATATACTTAGTTTAAGCTCCAACATCAAACCATATGTCAAATTTTCACAGCCAACTCAGTAAAGTTGACCATGGATGAACCTTTCATGGTCATTGGTCCTCAGATTAAAGCACTTCCTTCTTTCCATACCCACAAGATTTAATTTCATCAACATAAATGACCACTTGTGATCAGATTTGTGATCAACCTCAGAGTAATCAGAATTACTTCGTTCCAATCTTTTCCTACTTTGATTCCTCTCTAACTTTACCTTACTCCAACTCCCTCCCATCACTTCTTCCTCCTCACTTCTATATTCCACGCTGCCACTATCTTGCCAATCCATAGTATTTCTGATCTCTTTTAGGATTACCCAGCAAAGATGCCACCATCTCACTGCATAAAAAACCTTTGAATTGCATGCCAAAAGTCAGCTCTATCAAACACAAACACTCTAGGCAGTCTTCCACTGTTGTCAGGGTATCATCAGGATGCACTGGCACTCATACTGCAAATGCTTTGTGGCCCGATACGTCCCCAGTGACCTCCAAAGGTAGTCTGAGTGATCCGAACAGAATCCGTTAAAACCGAGTGTGAACGGGGTCTCTGTGTAAGAATGGTAAAACGTACCAATACAAATTTCCAAAGCAAAGTTGGCAGGGGGGGAAAGACAGAATCAGTTACAGCAGCTGTTGCTAGATTCCCCACCAAAAATTTCCAGGTCCATCCATGAATGCAACTATATTGTCCAGTTTGTTGCTGTACTCATAAAATTATGCTTAGAGAAAATCTATCACTGCGGTGAATTGTAAGCTTTTACATCATTAAACTAAGTTTCTGTTTACTGTTGGTTCAATTAGCGCTTGTTACGTTGATGTCATCAAAATTATAATGCTGCACAAAGCAATGCCAAAGCAGCAAGAAATTCAGCATATGCCGTTCAAAACTTTGCAGCTGCAGAGAACCTCTTGCACCACGCACAAACAGTTAAGATAGAGCGGCACATCAACCAACTTGCTTACAGAGTGAATGTAGAGTTACTCTCTCATTCTGGTGCCGATCAAGAGTCTGCTCCATCCTTTGGGTTATGATTAATTTCAAAGAATCTGTTCAACAGTTCACCAAAACGGCCATACCATGTCAGAATTTCCAGAGTTGACTACCAAAGTCAAATAACCAAAGGGCAATGAGATGACAACAATAGTGACCTCTGTGTGAGTTACTTCCTCCTGTTTGAGCCCATCTCTGAAAAACAGAGATGGTCAATACACAGCGCTTACCTCTGTGACGGGCAGCTCCAGCTGAACCATATCCTCAGGCTTGGCCACAGGAGGTTGGAGGGCAGTGTCGAGGAGCAGGATGCCGTTCAGGTCCTTCCTGCATCCCACCACATAGTCGTCCACGAAGAGCACCTTGTCCACTGCAGGGAAGTACTGACACCTGACACGACCCCCGGGCTTAGCTACAACAGGCACAGAGGACAACACACAATGTCAGCAGGGTTGGAGCAGAGAGGCTAGCAGCAGTGTCAAAAATTCCCACCTGACAATCATCACATGTCTGCAAAATTCGTCTTTGGTGGAAACATCAATAAGGGTAAGCAACCACACTTACCCGCACAATTTTTTCAATGCCATAGCCATACAGGCCTACAGTTTTTACCTATTCTCGAACTTTTTCCCAGCTGACAACCACACACTCTCTCTCTGAGCCAATAAAATCAAAGCAAAACACTGCCTTTGTGTTAAATAGACTCCTGATTAGCTGCCCTGTTATTCTGCCTCCACACAAAGTGGCAGCGTCTAAATGTCTTATCCTCTGCTGTCTGGACTACCCTAACACTGGTGGAAACTTGACATTATGCCCATGTAGCAGGTCACTTCATGATGGCCTACTGACATAATTACAAACTTGATGAAATAATATAAGTAAGTGAATGAGATTTAAACCTAAACTCTAATCTGCACATGTCTCTCTATTGATGTGTCATGCAGTACCTGATTCTATATAAAGCATAGCTTTGAAAACACGCAGGGTGACATTCTTTTGGTATACCAGCCCTTGGCAGGTGAGGCAAAAATTCAGTGAGGACACTGGTTAGCAGATAATGAACTGGACTGAACTAAAGACAAAGAGCAAACCTAAAAT
The DNA here is from genome assembly GCA_900302615.1 of Holocentrus rufus. Lineage (NCBI taxonomy): Eukaryota > Metazoa > Chordata > Actinopteri > Holocentriformes > Holocentridae > Holocentrus > Holocentrus rufus. The sequence goes on along the minus strand of OMLF01012680.1, from coordinate 10,623 downwards.
CCTTCAGTTAATATGTATGTTTTTCTGTCACCAACTTTGTTTATTAGGTAGTTCAAAGCAGAAATAGAGATTGAGAGAGAAAAGATGAGATGCAACAAAGGTCCCGGGCCAGATTCAAACCTAGGATGTCACGTTTACATGGTCACGTGCCTTAGAGTACTCGGTCAATAAGACACTGTTTATTGTGTTAATAATCACCAAAAATGACACACCATGGTACACATTACGTCGGCTGTGTTGTGGCTAGACTTGTTGGACTGCTCTATGAAAATTTAAATAGATTATTAAGTTTTTTTTTGTTTGTTTTTGTTTGTTTTTTAAAGACAGAGACCTCAGTCCCAAGGAAAGATATTCACTGTTAGTCCTACTCTCCATGACAATCTTCACCTTAAGACTGTCATTTGATTCTGTCCATTGCCAACAAACAACTGACAAAATTACCCAGAAGCATGTATCTGAGTGACTGTGTGCTTCATAACACTATTTACTGTCAACAGATTCACCATCCAATCTGATCTGAAGCCTGGTAGGCGTCCTAAAGTTACTACAATGCATAATAATTGCTTTAAATGGCAGTGCGTGTATATTTACAACATTTTACTTTTAAACATGTTATATTTATGTCTTAATTTAGTGGAATGATGTTGACGTGAAAGCTCAGGAGGAAAAAGCTTGAAATCATTGGTCTGATTAGCATAAAATAAGTAACCAAAAATCCATTTGTACATGGTCATCAATAACACTAAAACAGATGGTTATCTTTAGACTACTGTGCATGGCATGCTCCAAATCTAACACAAGTGATTTAATGCAATTCTCAAAAACAATTCCACAGTTTAAAAAAAACTCCACAAAATAACGTTATACTTTAGTAAGACAGAGGGTAGTGTCTTTTGCAGTATTACTGTAGTTAAGGGCTGGTAAATTAAGTATCTAACGTTGACACCTGATAACTTAGTAATTAACGTTGTGTCACTCCACTGCGAACCGATGATCACTGTTGGTTTGACACGTTCTATTAAATTAGCTGACGTTAACCAAGCATACAAACAAGCAGCTTGTCTTATTTGTGAGGGTGAACGTAACAAGACAAGGCACATTCACAAACACATCAATGCCTCGAAATGACTGACATGAACACTGGGCTGTAACTAGCTAGGTAGTCAAAAGCTAGCTCATTAGCAAACCTATTCATGCTATCGCTTACTGTAAACAGCTAGGTACCCGATACGAACAATGTTTATATAACTTAATTACACGTAGCTACGTAAAATGTCCAATGCATGGAGCTTCATTACAGCTGCATAATGTTTATTATATTGGAACAGCAGCACACTGTTACCAGGTTGCTTGGGTAACTACCGTTATGCTAACTCGGTTAGCCTGCATGCTAATTTTATCATGATACGATTATGGATAATGGTAGCTAACATTTGTGTCAAAGTAGTACCAGCTTGTATTTTACTATAATCAAGCCAGCTAAAGGGCACGGTTTGTGTGTCTGCAAAGTTAAGACTTTCCACTGCATTTGCAGAAGTGGTAAAGGCGGCTAAGTTAGCTAGCTAGATATTTGCCTGATGATAAAAAGGCCCAAAGACAGCGGCTAGTGATAGCTGACGTTAGCTGAGGTTACAACCCTGCGTGTTTCGTGTTTAGTGGCTGTTGACATTTGGGTGTTTGTTTGTCAAAACTTAAACAGTTGTTATCGGAGGTTGGCAGTGAGCTCTGTGACTCACCGTGTAAGGCAGAAGCCTGAAGAATTGCCCCCGAAGTGCCGTCGATTACTTTGATACTGCCCCGGCTGGTAACAGCCAGGATAGCGTTGAGGGCCGGGTGGTAGGAAAGGCTTCGCAGGCCCTCCTCGTCGCAACGCAGGCAACCGTCTCTCAGTACAATCCAGTCTGAGGAGGTGGACGAGCCGGAGCCCGGCGAGGCCGCGGCCGCCATCTTTCTTTCTTTTTTCCTTTCCCTTCTATGTGTTTTTATATATCTCCGATGATACACGTAACACTGTTGAATCTATAAGACGAACTCCGATCTACCACTCCTCTGCCACTGCTGACTCTCCTTCTGCGGCTTCTTCTCCTCCGCCCGTTACCGCAGCAGTAGCTATTCACCATCAGTGCTGGGGAAACTCCAGGCTGGATTCTCTGTCAGATGGACGGCAGGTAAACGAAGCTAGCGTATCTTTCTGCCACCTCCCGCGATAACACCAAGTACAAACGAGACTAGCGTTCACGAGTGTTGAATGTTGAGCGAGTGATCTGGTAATGGTCCTTATGAAAAGCATCCACTTCCTATTTGAAAGTACTTGTGTTGGTAAAATCCCTGATATCTGAGCACAAACATGTTAATGGAATAAGAGTATTGTAATATTAAGGTGTTATTAGGTTATTACCTGAAAAATTTGTTGATGAGTTCAAAATCCAGCATTTATTCAAAGTCAAATTGGTACGCTAATTGTTTTTCTTACTCAATTCCAAAAAGTCTTATCCAACCTGATGTATGTAGCAAACTGGTACTTAAATCCCACATGATGTACTATATGTTATTGACTGTGCAAAGAACATTTGGGGAACCAATAGCTGAAAGATTAGCAGGCCCACAGCGACACATGAAAATACTGTTAGTTATGCATGTGCTTTTTTGGTCTTCCCTGTTCAATGAAATACAGTGGGAGAGAGCATTAAGAATTTGTGAGTAGTACTGTTACAAGAAGACTGGGAAAACATCATCAATGTTTATGATACGTACGTGCATAGATTTCCTGCTGCAATTTGCAGTTTATTTATTCCACTAAGATTTGTCTACGATTAAACTTAAAAGAGGGGGGAGGGCGAGGGCGAGGGCGAGGGTCGGGGCTGAGTTGCATGGGTGGGGGGTCTCGTGCCCCCCACCCTCCCCGTGCCCTGTCTTGTTCCTCATTAAAGTTTTGTTGCAATGTTAATTCATGTTAATTCTCTTTCTATATGAATTTATTTTCTATTAAAGGGGGAGAATAAATTTAACTGCCGCACGTTGTCATGTTTCATTCCATATCCATCATAGTTTTGTTTTTCTGGTAAAACGTTCTCAAAATGCAGGATAGCATGTCAGCCATATTGCTTAGAATGAGTGAGGGGTAAGGTGTTTTTCTAACAATTCAGAGGTCACTTGTTACATGCTTGTAATATAATGTATCTTGGAATGTAATGTAGTAAAAAGTGAAAATGTTATTTCTATGACAGTCATGGATGCAAACACCCCGAATCTTTTTTTTAATTTGATTTGATTTATTTGATTGTTAATGATCCGAAATGCGCATGCAACATATTGCACTTGAATAAAATAACAATGGAGGATCAAACACAAAGTTGTCAAAGACTTATTTTCATTGTGGTTCTCAGAGTCCAAGAGGGCATTGGGATCCAAAACCACTAATAGAATCTGTACAACCCAATACAGTAACAAATATAAGACAATCTTAAAGCCAATAACAATATCTGTTAAAATCAAAACAATCCATCCATCATAACACCTAACAACCAAGAATATGTTAACTTTATAGAGAAATCCTATCTAGCAACCATGTTTTCACCTTCCTTTTGAATCTGTTGATTAAGGAAGACATTTGACAGAGAGGCAGACTATTCTACTGAGAAGCTCCTTTGCACTATATAAGAATGAACCTTTCCCTAACCTTTTGAATATATACATACATTAGCTCCACTAGCTCTAGTACTGAAGTTATGAGAATCCCAAACATGTAAGAAATAATTGTAATTAGGGTCAGGCCCATGTAAGTATCAAAAAACCAAGATGAGCCTTTTCAGGGTAACACTAGATTCAATAGGAAGCCCGTTTAGTTCCTTGAAGTGGTTCCTGCCAATATGTGCACATGGCCATGGTGCATGAGTTTAGTCTTGTTACAACCCTCACTAATGTACTCTGGGTAATCTGCAATTCTTTCTTTTTTTATAAAGCTGGTAAACATTCAAACCAGGATGTACAAGCATAGTCAAAATGACACAAAACGAGAGAGCTTGCTGAAATGAATATTAACTTCCTATCAAGAAACTTTGATGACCTGGCCAGGAACATGGATAAAGAATTGACTTCGTCCAGAACCTTATTGGCCTTATTTCTGCCATTCAGATTGCAATCAACTAAACATTCTAGGCACTTCACTGATAATTTTACTGTTTTACCAGCTAACCAGATAATTCAACCCTAAAATCCAAGGTCTGTTTTAGCCTCATTTTGGAACCAAATAGAATAACCTCAGTTTTGCTCAGGTGCAATGAAAGCAGGTTGTCAACAACCCAACGATGAATTTTCGACAAGTTCACACTTAAAATTCTTTCTAAAATGGCCTGATGCTTATGGGACAACTAGAGGGAAGAGTCATTAGCATAAAGAAACAATTCACACGAGCATGCACTTGTCATATCATTAATATACAATAAAAAATAAGGGATCAAGTACGTTGCCTTGTGGCACACCACAGACTACAGGTTACTGAAATACAGAGTACTGTACCCTCCCTGTTAAGCAGGACTCAAAACATTTGAATGAGGAACTGCTTGCCTCCATGGCTTCAAATTTGCCAAGAGGTCACCTGTGATTGACTGTATTGCATGCTTTTTGGAGGTCAAGCAGAACCATTCTACATATATTACCATTATCAATTTCCTTCCTTATATAGTCTGTTAAATAAAGGAGATGTGTCAGTTGAGTATGATTTTCTAGACCCTGCTCATGAACCACTCTCTCAAATCTTTTAACACTTATTTAGTTGACAAAGAGTTCCAAGTTCCAAGTTCATTATTTTACAGTCTTGGAAAACATTGTGACTACTAAGTGACAAAGAGTACAATAACACATTGATAATGCCACTTATTATATTGCAACTGAAATGTATTGATTTAGGTAGACTGGAGTGCGGCATATCACTCGGTACAGATTGTATCTACCGAATTTTATCAGAAATTTGTCTTTGAATTAAAAAGAGGAATTTTTTTGGCTGCCTCATTTTTTTGTTAGATGACTTAAGGAGGTGTAATGACTGGGGATAAAGATACCTTAATTTACATCATTTAACTATATCAAACTGTGTTTTTTAAGACTTTGGCAAACACTATATCTTAACAAGAAGAATAAGAAATGTCTTACCTTATTTAATTAATGAAGCCCAGTCTGCTCTCATCATCTAAAGTGATAACATCAGACTGTTATCATTGATATTGAAGTCATTGGATTTTCTTAGATAAGTTAATTTTGTTTCGTGATTTTTACAAGGCTTTTGATTCACTTAATCATACAATATTGTAGAAAACTTTGGAATATTTTCAAGTTCAACAACAAATTAACAAATTAACTGCAATACTCTACAGGCAAAAGCTGTATCCCCAGCTTTGAGATACAACAGGGAGTCTGTCAAGGTTGTCCTTTAGCTCCCTTTTTAGCTGCTGAAATACTTGCAATGAACATCACTCATAATACAGTCTAAATGGTAAATGGTCTGCATTTATATAGCGCTTTTTTCCAAAGCGCTTTACAATAGCTGCCTCACATTCACACAATGGCAGAGGCTGTCATGCAAGGCGCCAACCGGCTCATCAGGAGCAATTAGTGGCTCGGTGTCTCGCTCAAGGCCACTTCAACAAGGTCTCTGGATGAGCCGGGGATCAAACCAGGAACCTACCGGTTACCAGACGACCGCTCTACCTCCTGAGCCATGCCGCCCCAGTCTATAAACATGAATCTTGACCTACAGATTACACTGGCTGAGGACACATATTTTTTTATTGTGAGATGCCCATGAAATCAAGTTCTACCAGTTCTTAATACCTTGTCTTAAGCTTAAGTGAAAGTAATGTGAATTACTCTGCAATAAAGTGAAATACCAAAGAATAACTATTTGCAAAGACTCTGATGGCAGGCTTGATAAGAATTCTATGTAAAATATTGAAGAAAACTTTAAGTCATAAAGACCATACCAAAAGAAGGTCATGTGCTTCTTTCAAAAGATGAAGGTACCCTACTGCTAGTTTGGTCTATCCAGCTTTTGTTGTGTTTCTCCTTTTAGGGAACAAAAAAATTTGAACTCCACTAATGTGAACCTAATTTGGGCAACAAAATACACAAGATCAAAAAACAGATTATGAATGGCAATGATCATTGTGAACATGGTCATTGCTTTTCAGTTTACATCAATGGAGAAGGTTTTAGCCTCAGAAAATCTGGTTTTATATGCCTAAATTGATTTTTTCAAGGTGTGGAATTTATTTTGACTGCTAAATTAACTACGAGTCTTTCACATTTTTACTCTGAGGTACAAAGACGAGCAACGCCAAATGAAAAGTTCACTGATATGGTATCATAACTCTTTATTTGTGAAATAACAAGCAAATAAGAAATTGTAGGCTTATATCCATATTTTTACTATTTTATTTACAATTGTTTCCCACAATAGAAAAATTAAATACATTTATTGGCTCCAGCCAGCAACTCTTTAAGTCACTCCATTGGTCGGTCCACAAAATTTCTCCACTCTGGGGCAGCCACAGTTTTTGCCCTAGGAGGCTGAAATTTGGTATGGAAGTTGAAGATGTGTGTTTGTGTTCATGCCGATCATCAAAAAGGGTGCAGCGCAATGGGAGTGGCCTATCACAAAAAGGCGCATAACATTTAAACAGATTGATGTACCATGGCCACACTTTGTAGAAAGACACACACACACACACACACACACTCACACACACACATACATAAACATACATACATAGAAAGTTTAATTGGTGACGGTATGCCCCGCCCCTACACTTTAGCCACACCACCTTTCATACCTCATTAACACACTTGTGGGCGTCATAATTGGGTTAAGCAGAGTTCATTTTTCATTAGTGACGGTTTGCTCTGCCCCCTATACTTTAGCCACACGCCCTTTCTTAATTTATGACGCACTCTTGTGGGAGGCATCAATAGACTCAGAAAAGGTTCCTTTTTCAGTGGTGTGGTAACCCACCACCATCTCATTCTGTTGGTCCATCACTTCATTGGTCCACAAAAATCTATCTGGTCATTGGCCCACAAAACTGTACCTACTCTATAGCAACAGCGTTTTTTCCCTATGAGGCTGTAATTTGCCATGGAGGTCAAGTGTTTGTTAGGTTTTGTGTGTGTGTGTGTGTGTGTGTGTGTGAATGCAAATTCGTGCTTGTTTTCTTATAGGAACTGCAAGGTGTTTAAATGGATGGAAATAACTTTAACAGAGATGACTATCTGATGATACTAAATTAAAGCTAATGTCACCAAAACACCCTGTTTCACTGACTGTCATTGTTGTTCAACTCATCATCAATCTCCATCTCATCCTCTTAGCCCTCATTGTCATCACTGATGACACCAGCAGCCAACAGGTCAATGACAGTTGGGGGGCAGACCCTCTGTCTTCTCCCAATCCCGACCCTTGTCAAATATTAGCACATACACACAATACTAGCACATAATTTGGTAGCACTTTGACAATAGGTGGTGCCAGGGCCTAGGGCTCTGGGTAAGTGCTATGGTCCATAGTCCCTTGACCAGAAAGTTGCCCATAAGGTAGCACTTCCTAACCACAGCCCTAACCGAAACCATAGCCTGAGAGGCAATGCTGCCTTACAAACAACTCTGGTGCAAAAACAAAGAATATAGCGATGTTGAAACTTTGGAAGGTAATAACTCAGTGTTAGTCTGATGCACTCTGAATTTTAGAAACATCATCTTTGCACAAATGCCCCACAGGTTTTGCAGGATATTGTGCCTTCAAGTGGATGTGGGAAGCTTATAGTACCTGGGTCAAAAATATCGTACTTAGCTGCCAGAAAGGCCCAGTCAAACTCAGACAAAGACATGTGCTAGTCCACTTAAAACAGTGCTTTGACGTGGCTTAAAGGTGCACTACGTAAATTTGCCAAGGGTAGACTGAAGTGAGTATAGTTTAGACTTGACTGACAAAAAAAAACAAAAAACAAAACATGGAATAAACACAAAATTTATCTGTCAGTCCAGCGATGAAAACCTTGTGGACTCACTTTTTTTTTTTTGGTCAGTTGAGTCTAAACGGTCCTCACACTTGTTCATTTTACATAGCACATCTTTTGGCCTGTAACACTGCCCTGTCTCTCCACACTTTTGCTAGAAAGAAGGGACTTGGTTGGTTAAGTTTGGAGGAGGCTACCAGTAACTTTCCTCTACAAAGTCTGACAAATTAAAGCTGCCTTATTCATCAGCCAATAATATACAAACTGTAGAACATTAGTGAAGAGCAATGACACAATAATTGAATGAATGAATCGCCAGGGAGGGCCCCCCTTTCTTTGTCGTCCTTCCCAAGATTTCTTCCCTTTTTTCCCTTACCTCTGGATTTTTTGGAGTTTTTTCTTGCCAGCTATGAGGGTTAAGTCAGGGGGTATCACCCTGATTTGTTTCTTGTAAACTTGTGGGCCTGTAAAGCCCTTTGAGACTGTGAACAGTGATTTTTGGCTCGAACTAAATTTTGAAAAGAATAAAGAAAAAGAATGGATTCAATTTTTGTATGGTCACACATGATCTGTCCTTCATGGATTTAGACACACATTTTTATAGAAACATAGAAATCTCAGTGCCAAATGACCCAGTCAATCCTGTCCAATGCCACTTGTGGATATAATTAGGCTATTTTTGGGTCTGAGTTGCACTGAACTTAGGCAATGTTTAACATTAGTGTGGGCCATCAGGGGTTTGCTTGTTCTCATGTGGGTTTCATCCCGCACTCCAAAGACATTCAGGGAGCTAAGATTCTAAATTGCACATATATATGAGTTTGTAGTGTGAAAAAAGGTGTTTGCCTGACTTTTGCCCAAGTCATGCTGGGATAGGCCCTAGATAAGTGGGAAAGGAAAAGGAATTAATGTCAATACATTTGTTTTACTCGTTGCAGCACTTATTAATATATTTTAATGTCATAAGTGTAATTTTACATTACATCTGCAGGCTACTCTTTATGCCATGGTATTTTTGCAGTGCACTATACTGCAAAAACACATGTAAAAGAGTCTGTATCTTTAGTAATACGTAAAATTAAAAAAATGAAAACAAAAATGACTAATTATTGTTTTGTAATGTAACAGGGGTGTAGTCTTCCTTTATATAGCAGTAACTAATCAGGATTTACAAGCCGTTGTAGTAACAAATTATAAACTATCATAATTACTGAAGAAATGACTGCATTGCTGAATTAAATGCTTGCAAAAAATAATAAAATAATAATAAAATAATAAATAATAAATAATAATCAGAGTTGGGAGGGGGGGTGTAGGCATCACAGTTAGTAGACAATGCTTTATTACACTCAAACTGCCCCAACTGCCCCATCTATTCAGGCTGGAATCCATAAGTTAAGAAACAGGTTTGTAAAAAATAAAAAGTACAAATGGCCATTATTAATAATGCATGACAGTATGCTAAACTCTCTTTCTGGTGGGTGGAGGGGTGCATTGAATTCTTTGTTCAAGCTGAACATACAGAGTGATTTGGCACCACATTCTTCAGTGAGAAAAAGAAACCAAAAGAAAAAAGATCACTACAATGCAACCATTTTATAGTAGATTTCCCACTTTCATGAAATAGTTACAATCATCTTAGATTACAGTAATTGCAGGGTCAAGGGAACTGTATTGTACCGGTGAACAAGAATAGTAATCAGCATATAGATATTTAAACTGTAAAAGCTTATGTTTTCTTTGTTTTTTTTCTATTGAACAAAGACATAAGTGTCAAAATTATATACACTAATTTATCATAACCCCATATCCCCACAGTCTAGGATTCTGACAGGGTGAAAAAACAAAAACTCCATTAAAAAATCAATTTTCCTTAGTTTCAGTATTGAATAGATCCTTGTGTCTCTTTTCACCATGTTCCAGGGTCATTATCCAACAATAGATCCACGGTTGCACTTGGTCCAGTCAGACACCAGTATATAGTGAAAGGAAGTAGATGTACAAAAGGAAAATTGGATATATGAGGAGAGGCTTCTTTGTTTTGAATTCATCCCCAACAAGCAATGAAGCAGCACTGTAAGCAGCCCAGAATACTCCAAAAAGCTGAAAGATGAAGACACAGAATAAAGAATGATTAACATAGATTCATGGCCAACACTATAAAGTCTAATAGCCCTTTTCCACTAGTACCTACTCAGCTCGACTCAGCGCGACTCGGCTCGACTCTACTTGGTTTGAGAGTGTTTCCATTAGGTCTTAGTACCTGCTAGCAGGTCCCATTTTGGGACCTACTCAGCTGGGGTTCCAAGCGAGCTGAGTCGAGCCGAAAATGTGACGTAAACGCCGTGCAAGCCACTGATTGGACAGCGAGCGACGACACATTTAGCGCGACTCCTTCACGAAAACACACCCGGCATTTTTAAAAGGACTGGCCACAGCGACCGTGCTTATTTATCAACACTGAAGTTGTAAGCAACACACAATTATGGCAAGCAAACCTGTCGCCTGGACAAACGAGGAGGTGGAGACGTTTTTGTGTTTGGTGGCGGACGAGAGAATTCAGAGGGAGCTGGACGGTGCTTTCGGACTTTCGGGCCGCCTTGCCTATGACGACTCC
>OMLF01012679.1:0-13157 GCA_900302615.1 Holocentrus rufus | reverse complement strand
GATATTAAATATGTGTACTGTATGTGAAAGGCTAAGTTATTCACTAGTAATTAATTAATTTTGTCATTACAGTATCTCATATGTATATATGGCACGTTTGTGTGTGTGTGTGTGTGTGTGTGTGTGTGTGTGTGTGTGTGTGTGTGTGTGCGGACCAACCTCTGAGGTATTTTACTTTGAGGTATTCAGAGCTGGCCTTCTGTCCCAGCAGAGGGTCATTCAACATGACTTTGGTCTGTGCTTTGATGCCTTCATAAAACTGTCCCATAGCCACGTGACTTAACCCCTTCATGTACTGACACACCTCGTTGTATGGCTCCAGCTGCAGACACCTCTGCAGCCATACAGGAAGAGGAAAAGAAGAAAGTGACATGAGGGATGGTGTAAACAAGAAAGGATTAAGTTAATACAGAGTTTGAGCTGTTTAAGTTGCATGTCACGGGGGAGGGTGAGACTGGGAGAGGACATAGAAGGGAGATAACCTTGAAGTTGCCAATGGCTTCCTGTAAGGAGCCGTGGTGGTAGAGCATCATGCCTCGGAGCTGCAGAGACTGGATGTGGTTTTGGTTTAACATGAGTGCTTTCTGGAAGCTCTCCATTGCCGCCTCAAAATCACCTAACTCTCTGCAAAGAGGATGCAGAGAGAGCATTGACATGACACAGAGAGAAAGGAAAAGAGCAAGAAAGAAGAAATTAAAACGGGGTGAAGAGTGGAAGAGGAAAAGGGGACAGCGCAGGGATTTTTCTGACTTAAAAAAATATTTTAGTTAATGAATATCATCATCATCACCATCATGGATTTCAATAGAGAGCTTCGTGTCCCATGGCCTAAACACTATTTCAGGGACTTTTACAGACTATAAAATTATGGGGCAAACACTGAAAAAATGGATTCACAGGACACAAACGTTTGGTGAAAGTTGGATCATGGCACAAGAAGAAATTATCAACTTCATGTGACTTCCTTGGCAGAGGTAGCTAGTGGGTTTCAATATTTGAAAGCATTTCTTACATGTATCTGTGATATTAAATATGTGTACTGTATGTGAAAGGCTAAGTTATTCACGAGTAATTAATTAATTTTGAAATTTAGCAGGGCACAAAGGTTCTCACAAAAAGGCATATAACTTCTGAACAGAAGAGGTTCAGTTCTCTCTTTGCAGCATAAAGTTAGTTTTGGCTGTGGAGCAGTAGCTGTAACACATTAATGTTAGATGGGAAATATTCATCCATGGGGTTAAAAAAAATACATTAAATTAATGGCAAAGTAATCTGAACACTGCAACTCTAGCTGTACCTGTAGGCCTGTCCTAGGCTTTTATAGGCATCTATAAAGTCAGACTTCAACTTCAGAGCCTCTTTGAATGTGTCGATGGATTCCTGAGGAGGGAAAAGGCAAGAACTTCTTAAATTACAGAGAACCACAATACAGAGTTGACAGATTAAAGCATCAAGAAAAGTCTAATTGTTTACACTGTTTTATGTATGGCTGTCCCACGTCCCGCTGTGACTGAGTTACAAGTCTCACTCCAACATGTGTATTTGTACGACCAAAGCAAACAACAAAAAAAGTTCAAGAAAATTCACTTTGTGAATTTACAGAAATATCATAATCCTGCAAAACTAGTTACCCTGATGGATTCCTAGACTTCTGCTTGGCACAGATGAAACCACTACAATAGGCTGCTGTTCATTATAGCAATACAAAAATGCTCAACCTATCAGAACAAAATATTAATTTAAAACTGACCTAAGTCTGTGAACAAGGAAGGAGATGGATCAGCAGACCAAGTGCATGTTGACACTGTTTTGCTTTTTTCATAGAAAAAACACAGTCAACGGCAGTCTGTGCTCATAAAATGGTGAGTCATATAGTATTCACGGTTTCCATAAGAACTACATGCAGCAGCATCCGCTAGCAGCAACCAGCAGCTCTGTCTAACTCTCAAACACTGAGCAATCCTCTCAACGTGCTCCATACTGACTCTTTATATAAAACTTCTCAACGTTAACTGCTCCTCTCTTCATTTTCATAAACTGACAACTGCTGCTTCACCTCAAAAGCCAGTCTTCAACAAAAGTTGAAGCAGGATAACTTTCTCCTGAGTCTTTTGCTGTTTCTGCTCTGCTGGATCCCAAAGGCAACAATTTGATTGGACTGGCTGTCAATCGATGGCACTCTGAAATCTTGTTATGGGTAGATTACATCCCTATAGCCCCAGATTCTGTTTTCCGGAGTATGTTCAACTCCAAATTAACACCGTCCTTATCTATATCTCATACTATTCCCTTGCTTTTGCTTTGTTGTGATTCATTGTACTATCAAATACCAGTGAGACTAGCTTCTGTACCTTCAGCATGCCTCTGTGGAAGAAGGTGAGGCCTTTATACAGCATTGCAATAGGCTGGTTCTTTTTCAGGTCCAAAGACTGCTGGAAGTCCTCCATAGCAGCCACATAGTCCTGATGGGGAGGCACAACACAGGGACATCACCCACACAAAAAATTCTCTCTTGTATATGCATGTGCACACACACATAAGCACAGACATGTTTTTGGGAATCAAACCTCTGATATAAAGAGCAGTGTTCCCCTGTGTCTGTAGAGGCGAGCTGAGGGCTGCAGCTGGATGGCTTTGGTCAGGTCACCTAGAGCCTCACTGATACGGCCCAGTGGAGATAGGATCTACTCCCACAAACACACACACACACACACACACACACACACACACACACACACACACACACACACACACACACATACAATCAGAGACAAGGTCAAACAAGCAGTGCCTGAAAATCATGGCTCTTGATTTGGACTTCTGCAAAATTAAAGAACGCCACTCCCAAAGACAAACTTATTTGTAAATATTTTTTAGGGATGTCAAATTATCGCGTTACTTGCAATTAATTAATTACAGTCATATTTAGCGTGTTATGTTTTTTAATCGCATTAATCTCATTTTTAACTCTAAACAATGGTCAGTCACACCCTGAAGTGGACATTGATTGGCTGTCATTGTGTTTGGGCTTGTTTAGCATAAGCTGATAGGCTCCCATTGTAGTTGGGAGGACAAGGTGAGGAGTAGCAGAGAGGAGACGTGAAAATGGAGGAGCATGTGAGAGTTGTTGGTCCAATGAATGGGAAATTTACATTTTAAAAACGACCCGACTTACAGCACTTTATATGGACCAGATGTTTTATTTTATTTTTATTTTCTAATTATTTGGAGATTGACAAAAGAACACAGCAATATTCCCCCCTGGTGGTCGAAATGAAAGGTTGCAGGCAGCACTTGGGACTAGTTTCAAATACAGCGGAATGTAAATGGCTAGGACTGCATCTGTTCAAGTCTGTTAAAAACAATAAATGACTTTATGGGCCCTATTTTCATGCGCCTTGGCGTACTGCACAAAGCGTGGTTAAATGCCCAGTGTGCAGGGGGCGTGACAGCGCGCATTTGGTATTTTGGTGACAAGATGCGCCTGGCGCATCTGTGAACGGGGAAGGATTGAGATGAATTGGGTTAATTGCTTATTGTTAATTTCCAAGCCGTGATTTTGCTTTTAAAATAGTCAGGACATAAAATGCATCAAAGCTAAGTGATATAAATTTTTTTTGGTTATATTCTAAATTACGCTTTTTACCTTATTGTGTTCAAGAAAGTATTTGATTGTGTAGAATTGCAGGAAATGCAATGAAAAATTAAAAATTCCACGTGTCTCCAACACACTCCAGATCAAATAAATTCATCCTTGAACACAGTGCAGATAACCAGCTTTAGTAGGGATGAATGTGTTTTATCAATATGAACATTTAACCACCGCCACATGTGCGTCAGAGTTCATAAACAATGTAGTGAAATATTTTTTCATCACGACAGATTCATAAACCGTGATTTTGTGGTTTCTTAGATGTGTAGTTGGATGCACCTCCACCAACTTATGTGATGAAAATAACACACACCTCGGTGTGCCGTGCCGTTGACCTGGTCTGAGCAGGCACCAAAATTCCAGTGCACCACAGGACTGATAAGAACACACACACTGCTGCTCCTCTCCTCCCACCTTGGCGCTCAGCGTGTCACCAAAATACCAAACGCGCCCAGGCGAGGAGAACCCCTCACTGAGCTTCACCAAAACTCCACTGCGCCAGTGACTGGCCGCGCTTTGCGCACTTCTCAGCTATTTTTAGGTGAGATTGAAAAGGAGATTAATTAGATCAATTAATTACAGATCATAATTAATTAACCTCTTATTATGTTGTGTTATAGCAGCATTATGGGGAGCAGCAGCACAGAAGGGCTGTGCCTTGGTGCATTATTGCATTTTATACAACAGTTGGATCTGATCAATTCGATTTGATTAAGAGACATTCAACCAGTGCTGATATACAGTATAACATCACTCTGACGTTTAACTATATGTGTTACTGCGCTTTACAAGTGTTATGTAATAATCTATATTAATGTCCGTGAAGCGCATTGCAACAAACTTTGTACAGCGACAGCGTTCTCAGAGGAGGATGAGAGGGAGGAAAAAACAGCGTGGAGACTGCTGTGCAAACGTCCAGTGTGCACGAGGCCGAATCCCAGCCGTGCTGATATACAGTATAACATCACTCCCTCTCGTGTGATATTGCTTAATTATTATGTCATGTGTATATTAAAGGGGATTATTGTTATTACATTATTCTATAGTTTGTTATTATTATATGTTTCTTTTTTATTTTATGTGAATTGTTTGTTAATGAAGTTGTTAATTGAATATTAAAGGGGAGCAGCAGCAGGGCGGGGCCGTGTCCTGGTTGGTGTACCGGGTCTACGTGACGGCCTGCGGTGGGTCCGCCTCCTGCCTGCTCATCCTGGCTCTGTTCGCTCTGAACGTCGGCAGCACCTCCTTCTGCCACTGGTGGCTCAGCTACTGGATCAACCAGGGCAGCGGGGTAAGACCTCCTCCCCCAGTTCCTGATCCTGACTCCTCCCCCACCTCCTGCATTTCTTTCTTTGTCCACTCACGTGTGTGTGTGTGTGTGTGTGTGTGTGTGTGTGTGTGTGTGTGTGTGTGTGTGTGTTTGCCCAGAACACCACAGTAACCCGGGGCAACAGCTCTGTGGTGAGTGACAGCATGAGAGACAATCCCATGATGCAATACTACGCCGCTGTCTACGCCTCCTCCATGATAGTCATGCTGCTCCTCAAACTGCTCAGAGGGATCGTATTTGTCAAGGTGACACACACACACACACACACACACACACACACACACACATACACACATTTCATCTCTTAATAGAGAATTTCAGCGCTGTTGATTGCCTCAGTTCCAATGAAGAGTTTTTGCGTCCAGTTCTCTCAGTGCTGCGCATTTCATGAGTGTTGATTTAATATCCTGTGGTATTGGTGCTGCTTCAGAGGCTTCTCCAACCTGACAGAAACTGAAACGTTTTGATTGGGTCCTGCAGGGCACGCTGCGCGCCTCATCCCGCCTCCACGACGAACTGTTCCAGAAGATCCTGCGCAGCCCCATGAAGTTCTTCGACACGACGCCCAGCGGACGAATCCTCAACCGCTTCTCCAAGGACATGGACGAAGGTGCAGACAGCATGAGTCAGCACATCAGCAGCATGAGTCAGCACATCAGCCTGAAAACCTGCCTAACAGCATCACTGTTATTTTATTATGAACACTCACTTCTGATTGGCTGGAGGGTGTGCACTGAAAATGTGTAATACACACACAGTGTGACTCAAGTTTAATCGCTGATGTAAACATATATATTGACCATAAAGTTTGAGCCAACCTCTGTAACTATGGCAACAAGCTGAAGCAGTGTAAAGCTGACTGTTAGCCTAAAGCCTATGTTAGCTTGTGTTAGCAATTAGCTGTCATTCCTGTTGTTTTGTTTTCCTGTTTGCCTCAAAACTGTTGTGATTATTTTCCGTCAGTTAACAGAGACATAACATTAGCACCAACACTGAGCTAGCCAATACGTTTTTCTGTAGATATGTGCTGTATTTTATTCATTTTTGCAAGTCCATAATGTCAACAACACTACAGATGAATTTGAATTACGTTAGCTGAATTAGCTGGTAAAGTCTCTGTTGGTGTCTACCTGGATGTAAAAATTTATTTTCAGAGCGTAGTGCTCCGTAAGATAACCAGGTACAAGAGGAATAATCCACACTGTGGTTGTTTCCACGTTCTTTGCCTCTACATGGTGCATTTAACCCTTTAATGCACACATCATTCGGTATTATCCCAAGCACAACATACCTTCAACACATGTGGAAAAGGTCATTCAGTCTTGCTTTTACCATCTTTACTCGCTTGTTGTTCCTTAAACTCCTCAGTAAGAAAACCTCTCAGTCCAAAGCAACTCAACAAGAAAAGCAGAACTCAAAACCCCGACCTCATCCCACTGGTCACCTGTTACAGTTAATATTATTGATTTTTTTAAACCACAGCTCGGTCGAGTTCCCTCTCACCTTTTAACCTCGTAGGACCACAACACAGGGGCAAGAACAAATTCATAGAATTAAGAATTACTAATAATCAATAATCAAAAGTGATTATGTGATTATGTGAAGTGATTAGTGATTTCTTAGATCACTTTTTCACAAAAATTAACAGTCTCTCTCTCTCTCTCTCTCTCCAGTCGACACTCGCCTGCCCTTCCAGGCTGAGATGTTGATCCAGAACGTGATCCTGGTCTTCTTCTGCCTGGTTGTCATCAGCTCTGTTTTCCCATGGTTCCTAGCAGCGGTGGGCCCGTTGTTCATTCTGTTTGCGGTGCTTCACGGCGTCTCAAGGGTCCTCGTTCGCGAGCTGAAGCGACTGGACAACTTGACGCTGTCGCCCTTCATCTCGCACATCACGTCCAGTGTGCAGGGCCTCGCCACGCTGCAGGCCTACAGCAGGGGGCGGGACTTCCTGCACAGGTGTGGAACTGGGAAACGTCCTGACTGGTGAAACAGAGCGACTGGCTGGGTGCTCACAGGGGGCAGGTCACACAGGACAGACAACGGGTCCATCCTGTTTGTCCTTCCTCCTACACCGTCACTTGTTGCCGCGTTCACAACCTCGTGGGATTCATGGGACGAAAGCTCACACTTCCTGATTTACAAATTTAGATGTAAGAACAATCCAATTTCCTTCATGAGCTTCTGAACTCAGAAGCAGACACATTGTTATTAGCTTGTTAAGCTAACGACAACTAGGCTAGCTAAAGTTGGTTTTTCACAGGTTTACAAAAATAACCACAGTGGAAAGCAAAGCATTTTGGGGCCTAATTTATCAAACATGACTTTTTTTTTTTTTGACTTTTTTTTTTCTTCATTTGTTTCCTTCCCATTGGGACAGCGAGCAAGACGTCAACGTCAAAATCAGTTTCCAGGTCACACGGGGAAGGAGGAAATATTTTACGGTTAACGGGACAAACCCAAAGTTTAACTGCAGATTTGCAATGACATCACCCATCAGCCAAGTTTACTAAACAAACAGGAAAACAGGATGTCACAGATTCCAAGTTACTGACTTTAGTCTCCAAAAGTGACTCTGAATCATCTGAATGACAGAAACGCATCAAACTAATGACAGTGCTGTTTAAAGCAACACAGTCAGTCACTGTGTCCAAGTTCTACCTTCAGAAACTCAGTCAGCTGTTCAGCAGACCTCCAACATGGCCGCCTGTGTGTGTTTTCAGGTACGAGGACCTGCTGGACCAGAACCAGGCTCCGTTCTACCTGTTCAGCTGCGCGATGCGTTGGCTGGCCGTGCGGCTTGACGTCATCAGCGTGGCTCTGATCAGCGTCACCGCTCTCATGATGGTGCTGATGCATGGACAGATCCCGCCCGCCTACGCCGGCCTCGCCATCTCCTACGCCGTTCAGGTAAAATGACACCAGCGATGTCCCTGACAGCTGCAATATCCAGCTTCTCCTCTTGAAAATCTCCTGATCATCTTCTCCCTGCTAGCTTAGCTGCGCTCCAGCTCACGTCCATAACCCGACCTGCTGCTCCACCATACAGACCGAAATTTTAAAGCCTTTTCTTATGACCTTTGTTGTACCTTTGCTAACCGAGAAAGCCTGCGGTATTTTGGATCAGTATGAGTGATGTGGACCACACAAACACAGCATTTCTATGTAATCAAACACTGGGCAGTACTCACTTGATCTTCCATCCCCATCTGCCACGATATAATGATATACAAAATCTACATACTGCACCTTTAATACACCAGAATGAAGAAATGATTGTCTGTCTGTCAGCTGACAGGTTTGTTCCAGTTTACGGTGCGTTTGGCCTCTGAGACTGAAGCTCGTTTCACCTCTGTAGAGAGAATCCACCAGTACATCCAGGTACAGGAAGTGGCTCCACACACTGGTCCCACTGGTTTCACACACACACACACACACACAAATACATATATATATATATATAAGGTTAGGTGTAAAGCTCTACCCTAACCCTATATGTACTTTTTTTCTCATTAAATATTCAACGTTTTCAGCTTTTAGAGAAAATGATTCAGACTCAGCCTGGCGTGTCCCAGGACGCCTCAGCCTGGGTCGGTGTTCATTAGTTAAATTAGTTGGTATCGACTGTGTCTCTGTCCCAGTCTCTGTCCCAGGAGGCCCCGGCCCGGGTCAAAGGTCACGCTCCTCCGGCCGACTGGCCCCAGCAGGGGGAGCTGGTGCTGCAGGAGGTGGAGATGAGGTACCAGGAGAACTTGCCGCTGGTGCTCAACAAGATCTCCTGCTGCATCCGACCCAAGGAGAAGGTCGGCATCGTGGGACGGACCGGCTCAGGTGGGCAGCAAGAGTCCTCACATCCTTCACTAATATCAAAGTATCAATACTGTCAAAGAAAAATACTTTAATAAAAGTCACAGTCCTGCATGTTCCTCCAGTCAAAGTGTGTCAGTGTTGTCAGTCAAATGTATCTGAGTGTGAAAAGTCAAAGTAGTCATAGTGAAGAATGGTTCCTTTCAGAGTGTTAAATTATTGATGCATTAACCTGTAAGAAGTATTTGAATGTTGTAGCTCTAACTGCTCCATATACTGTTGGCTAGTTTACACTCTAACAATGCATCACATTTGATGTTTTGCATGGAAAAGCTTCTTCTGCAAAGGAACTAGGAACTCCAGCCGTCAGATAAATGTAGTGCAGGAAAAAGGACAAGATTTCCCTCTGAAATCAAATGTCAGGTAAAAAACTTGACCGAAGTTTTGAGGTTTGGGACACAAATTTAATTTCCCCTGCAGAAAGACACCTAACCTGTCTGTCTGTCTGTCTGTCTGTCTGTAGGGAAGTCGTCTCTGGGCGTGGTGTTGTTCAGGTTGGTGGAGCGTTGTGGCGGCTCCATCACGATCGACGGCGTCGACATCAGTGACATCGGCCTGGCCGACCTCCGCAGCAAGCTGTCAATCATCCCTCAGGACCCGGTCCTGTTCGGCGGCACCGTCAGGTATGGAAGCCTGGAGAGATCTGGAAGGTTCATTTGGTCACTTCAAGACCTTAAAAACTACATCTGCAAAAAGTTTGGAAAAGTTTCCTGATACAGACATGACTGTTTCCAACAAGACAGAGCTGTTAGATTTGATTAGATTAGATTAAGCTAGATTATACTAGATCAGAGTAGACTAGAGTAGATTAGACAAAATTTAATTCGATTTGATTCCATTAAACTAGATTAGATTAAGATTACTTAGACAAATTTAGATTACATTAAACTAAATTAGATGATGATTAGATGGTAGATAATTACATTAAATTACATTATAGTTGATAAGAATAAACTAAATTAGATTAGAATAGAATAAACTAGATTAAACTACATTTCATTAAACTAGATTAAATTTTATTCCGGTGACAGTCAGCTGGCTGTGTGTCTGCAGGTTTAATCTGGATCCATTCAGCCAGTACAGTGAGGAGCAGGTGTGGGACGCTCTGGACAGGACGCACATGAAGGAGTGTGTGAGTGACACACACACACACATACACACCAATACACATCATATATAGGTTACAAAACTGCAGCACAAACACACTGAAGGAAAAGAGCAGTTACATAGTACACAAAAACTGAATTACAGTCATTTGAATAAATGTAATCAGTTACTTCTACTGTTGTACAGGACTCAAACTGTATGATACTGTCTATTTGTCTGTCTGTCTGCCTGCCTGTCTGTCTCTCTGTCTGCCTGTCTGTCTGTCTGTCTGTCTCTCTGTCTGTCTGCCTGTCTGTCTGTCTCTCTGTCTGTCTGCCTGTCTGTCTGCCTGTCTGTCTGTCTGTCTGTCTGTCTGTCTGTCTGCCTGTCTGTCTGTCTCTCTGTCTGTCTGCCTGTCTGTCTGTCTCTCTGTCTGTCTGCTTGTCTGTCTGTCTGTCAGATATCCCAGCTGCCTCTGAAGCTGGAGTCGGAAGTTGTGGAGAACGGGGAGAACTTCTCGGTGGGGGAGAGACAGCTGCTGTGTGTTGCCCGAGCTCTGCTGAGGCAGTGCAAGGTGAGAGAGACAGACAGGCAGGGTTACATCAGAGAGACAGACAGGTCAGGCTAAGGAGGGGGGTCATTTGATCGCCCCTGTCTGTCTTGCAGTATGTTAACTCAAAAAACTCAAAAACTTTTTCTCCCACAAAACGTGTTGGGAAGGTCAGTCATTGGCCAGTGAAGAGCTGATGAACTTTGTGGGCCAATCAGCTTCAAGGGGTTGTTGCAGTGGGCGGGGCTTGTCACAAACATCACAAAGCCTGGCAGGCAGTTTGGTCACACAACAAACAACTTTCCACACTAACTGGCCGAAAGAGGTGTGTCCTATGGCAGCAGCATTCTGAAGGGGGCGTGTCCTATGGCAGCAGCATTCTGAAGGGGGCGTGTCCTATGGCAGCAGCATTCTGAAGGGGCCATGGCTTAGCACAGACTTCCAGCTGTGACCATGGTAGAGGTCTGCTGTACTGAATTATTTTCTTTTTTCCGCTGTTTTGTAATGATCTGCTGCTGAATGATCTGATGAACTGATGCACTTGTATATTTATCGTAGAATTGATCAATATACACTCGTCTGAGAACTTTGTTTTTTTGGTCACCACAGTGAACAAATTTAAGCAAACTGAATATCAGCACAAAGTTTTGGCAAATCATTGTTTTCAGTCCAAAAACATCATATCAGCCTTTATACTGTTAATGTTAATACTGCTCATCCTGTATATATCTTGTGTATATATCTTAGCGCATTCATACTGCCCTTTAAGTTATTCCACTTACACATTTTTTACACTGCACTGCACTTTTACTTCTTTGCACTTCTGGTTAGATGCAAAGCTGTATTTCGTTGTCTTAGTACTTGTACTTTGTGCAATGACAATAAAGTTGAATCTAATCTAAAAAAATTTACTGCTGGGCAATGATTAAAATTTTGTGCAATAACATTTGGTTTGCAAATACTTTAAACAAATAAGGTGCTTTTTAACATCAGTATTCCCTTTACACAGTAGTAGTTAAAATATTTCTTGTAAATCTCAAATTAAACATCAGTGTAATCAAATCAAATATAAAACCAAAGCTATTTGCTATTTTTACATACAAATAAATAAATTTACAAATAACTTTGGTTCTATCAACTCTGCCGACTTGAAGAAAATTTAAAACAAAAATGTCCATGTAAGAGTTCGGTAACTTTCTCCATTTTTCTGTCCCCGTCAGTTCTTTTCTTTTCCCGTTCATGTGAGCGCTGCAGCAGTCTTAGGCCCGCCCCAAATGCTCTAATTGGTTGAGACGTGTGATGACGCCCATCCCAAGCCAATACTGATCCTATCCCTCCTGTGACCCATGGTTTGTCTGTGTATTCAGAGCCAGCGAGCAACGGACTTTCAAAATAATAACAATAATAAAACGAAGTTAAAATAATTGTCGCCGTTAATCAAATATTATTCTTCTATTATCTTATTATCTTATTAACATTTACATAGAAAAATCCATTATTTGTGATTAAAATAATGGTTGTTGGTAATGTATTAGCAACCCCCACAGATGTTTGGTGTAGGCCTGACAACTGTGTTCAACTGTAAGAAAAACTTCTGCAATGCAGTAAACAAATTCCTTCTACCTGTGCACATTAAATTCATTCAGCTAAGTTGGTGGAGATTGCAGCTTTTTTCCAAAATCGCTGGAGAGTACCACAATGTGTTGGCGCTATAGACGGAAGCCACATCCGTATGACAGCACTAGAGGAGTATCCCTGTGACTATTTTAACCGCAAAGGATAGCATTTTGTTGTTTTGCAAGCAGTGGTAGATAGAAAAGAGCTCTTTTGGGATGTATGTGCTGGGTCTCCAGGTAGTGTACACGATGCACTGGTTCTTAAACAGTCATTCTTGTGGGGAGTGCTCAGTGAACTCTGAAGCCAAAACAAAATGAACATCTCTGGCTGTGATGTTGGACACTACCTCATTGGAGACCCTGCTTACCCTATGCAAAAAGAGCTCATGAAACCATTTTCTTACACTGGCAGATTGACCCCACAGCAGCAAAGGTACAACTAAAAATTGAGCAGTGTGAGGTCGGTTGTGGAGACGAGTTTTGGCAGGCCGAAAGGACGATGGAGGTGCCTGCTTAAAAGGAATGACTGCAAACTGGAGCTCATAAAGAAGATGGTGCGGAGTTGCTGTGTACTACACAACATCTGTGAGTGGGGACAACATAGGGCTGCTCGATTATGGAAAAAATCATAATCACGATTATTTTGGTCAATATTGAAATCACGATTATTTACACGATTATGTCTTTGAATTTGGAACAGTATTTATTGAACATGTTTAAAAAAACACTCCTGTTAAATATATAAAAATATCTTGTAATGTAGTAGTAAAAAATAAGCTGTTGTTGTAGGACTTTCTATTCATGCATAGTCGTGCATTCAAGTTGACTACATGTTCCAAGCGCCATCCAGTGGACAGTTGTATTACTACTATTATTAGGCTGTATATAACGTTGGTTAATTGTCGCATCTAGGGAGTTTATATAATCCTTATTTGCGTTTGGAGAGAATTTGTTATTTGTAGCGCATTAGTTTTCTGGATGACGTATCTCCTGGCGCATGGGTGAATATTATCCTTCTGGTGAATAGCTTGCCTGATTTTCTTTTCACCTCGAGCACCG
>OMLF01012678.1:0-14914 GCA_900302615.1 Holocentrus rufus | reverse complement strand
CCTCCCACCCCTCCATTATTATCATCATCATCACTGCTGTGGTGAAAGGAACGGACTGTATACATGTTTCCAGTATTGGAGCAGGTGTTACTTCTTGCCTTGTGCTGTTAAGTCCACAGATATTCTCTTTCTGCATAAAGCATTACCCAAGAGCCAATCTAACACCACATCCACACAGAACAGGGTGAATCCTGCTGGCCAGTAAAGAACCAACTGTTAACTCTTAAAAATTAAATATCAAATAGACGCTTGGCGGGAATGGCGAACCACTAGTGCCCAAAACAGTGGACAATTGTCTTAAATTAAGTGTACAAATAAAGCACCAGTTCAATCACCAAAGCATCACCAAATTTGGTGTGTCTGTCAAAGCCTTTAGATGTCAGTGTGTTATGTGGAGGTTATCCTGAGTCAAAACTGCAGCTGAAGCTTTACTCCAGTGTCCATTTTTGACGGGGCAGAAACCCTTCACGCGACTTCAGGACTGCACTGTATCAACTTGGCAGCTTGAAACAATAAGTGCCCAGCAACGGTGTTGAGTAATAAAACATAGAACTGGTATTTCCGAGCTTTTGTCACAACTGCGTCAAATAAATGCTCCACACTGAGCCTGGAAGACTTCTCCCTCTCCCTGCTAACGGGGGGAAACTGCATCCGCCCTACTTGTGACACTGCAGGCTCCACATGGCCATGGAGCCAGAGGTTATGAATCTGAGACTGGGAGAAAATATAAAAAAATATAGCGAGGGGGTTGACTCTTGTGAAAACTTGGTTGCCTAAGAGGCTATAACCTTGGGAGTCAAATACCATATGCTGTTCGTCGAAACCTCCATGTGCGACAGCGGACAAGATTTCCTCCCCTTGTGGAAATAAAGCATTCGTCGCAATTCACGGGATGAGCAAAGATGGGTTCAAATGTTGAAAAACAATAAAACTTCTCCCATGTGACTTTGCAGAAGTGTGGTCTTACCTTCACAAAGAGCTCGATAACGGGTTCGTTGTCCGCCTTTACTCCGTTCTGCGGTACCGACAGAGACATTGTGGACACTACTTTTTTAAAAGTTTTGCTTACAGAAATTAGTCTTTTTTGCTACCACGCCCGACTTAGCTCGATACTCTTCTCCACCACCCCCTTTTCCGCACTGAAGCCCGATAAGCGTTTTTCTTTTTTTTTTCCAGGACCAGTGCTGGCAGCAGAAAGTCTACTTTATGTTAAAAAGAAGCGTGCAAGGCGACAACTGGTTCAATCCTCAAACGTTTTGCTCGGTTTGGTACAAGCTGATTAGAAAACCATCGCTGAACTGTGAGGCTCTTTTTTGCTGCTTGAGTAGTGATGAGGACGGGAGGGAAGAAGCAACGGGAATATTTAAAGCTGTGATGTCATCTGCCGAGCAAACATACAAAAAATGTGGGCAGGGTTTGAGTGGAGAAGAGGAGTCTTGTGGGGAGGAGGATGCCTTCTAACTGCCGCTCTCTGCTGCAAGGAATAATGCTGCCTTCAAGTGCTCCTCGTAAGCTGGGAAATCTTTACTAAGGTCTTTTTGCGTATTTCAAGGACATGAATAAGTGACTTATGGCGACTTGTCAATGAAAAAGTCAATCAACAAATGAAGGGGTAGAGAACGAAAATGCGGATTGGGCACGTAAACGTAACGTAACCACGTTTTAATTATAAAGCAGAAATGTATCATGCACAGAATTAGTAGCGACTTACAAAGAAACAGGGAAGGGAAACACTGATGTAGCATATAAAGATATTTAAACTCACTTTCAACTAGTTGGCAGGCCTAACCCTGACAAGTCGCGTCAACCGCAGTATCAAAAGAAATTAAGTTTGTTTGACTTGGATAAATACCACAGCACGTGAAGGCATCATACAGTTACGACGGAATCTATTATTTTGCGGGCCCAGCAGCTACATTAAAAAGGTATTATTGACCTGTTTTTCTTCAAAATTTCATAATCCCATCCAACTCAAATTTAATTTAAATTTCTGATAGCGCCGTATTTAACCCTTTGTTAGAAAGCTTTCTGGTTCACCATTTCTATTTTTTTAATGAATGGAAAACATGCTTGTAAAGAAAAAACACACAGATCCTATAAAAAAATCTTTTAATTTTGAAAGGATGACAAGAGCCAGGAGTACTAAATACAAATGATATAGCACTCCCACAGAATTGATTGGCTTGATGCAAGAGCGTTAACATAAAACTGCATATCAATCCATCTGGAAAAACTGAACTGTACTCTCTGGATTAGGTCAGACCATTTTAGTCTTAAAACAAGACTGTTTCAGAGCCAGAAATAACAGCAAGGTTAAACAATGCCAAACACCTCTATTAAATTACAATATGGGACAAGACATTCTGTTACGACCTCTTTTACAGTGCACACAGCCGTGTCACACTGTATCCACTGATAAAAGGCAGTAGTAACAGTATGTAACTGCATGTTAGCTTCTGTCTACACTCCATAAGGTCAGTGGTTCATGCACATCAGAGACAATCACTGCACATGCAATCAATTCCCCATGGAATCTACTGTATTGTGTGTGAAATATTTGAAACTTGCCCAATGCAAACCTCAGTGTTTAAAACATTTCCCTCGTTGATAATTTAAAAGGACAACACAAGAATCTTTACAGTTCAGATAATACACTATGGGTCAAAAAAAAAAATCAAAACAGGATCTTCCTATGACAAATCAAGCTCTTAATGAAACCCACGCTTCAGAACATACCCAAACCGTAAAAAGAAAACAAAAGACTAAAAGAATAAACAGTTTGTACATTCTAAAGCTGAACCAGGTTGATGACAAACTTCAAAAGTGAGTGGAAGATTTGGGGAAAGTAGTGAGGTGGTCCCTTTTTCAGGACATCTGTGATGGAGACATCTGTGCCTTTCTCATGGAGCGCAGGGCCTTCTCTCGTAGGTGCTTCTCCAGGTCATCCAGGCTGTCCTCTACTTCACTGTCTGATTCCTTAAAGAAAGGCAGCATTGATTATATCTCACTCAATTTAGCCAGCTGGATATAGATGCAGAACACTGGTACAAGACACTCAAGTTAAGGTCTAAATGGGTCATGGTTGCTCAAACCAGAATAAAAAGACTTCACCTTTTTTGAATCTCCATCCTCATCTATGCCCTGGTTCTCTTGTCCCTCTCCAGTCCCCGCATTAGTGCTCTTCTCCTTCTTGTGCTTCTTGTGCTTCTTGTGTTTCTTCTCTTTCTTATGTTTCTTTTCCTTCTTCTTCTTCTTTTTCTTTCCTCCGGCATCAGTGTCTGAATTCTGCAGAGAAAACAATTTCATACAAATGTCAGTACTACTACACATACCGACATAAACAATATCACAGTGACAATAATTGGGCCAAGGCAGGGACTCTGCAACCAGCTAGTCATAAAATGCCCCAACATATAAATCTCAGGTTGCAAAAGTACAAACCTACATGCATAAAGAACATCTTACACTACTGTATAAATCAATAAACTGATGTAGCTAACCTTGCTTGGAGATCGACTGCCAGAGCCACTGCTGGCCTTTTTGGCGGGAGGTGGAGACCCACTGACAGAGCGGGAAGGTGAGGGGGAGGCAGATGCAGGGGCTGGACGTTTCTGAGCTGCTGGTTGAGGGGAAATAGATCTGGATCTGGAGGGTGCTCTTCTCATAGGCTGAGGGCTCTGAGAGGCTCTGGAGAGGAAACAGAGGAGGAGGTCCCATCAGGAGTATAGCCTTGTAACATACAACACAGGTTCTAGTGTATAATAAATTTAATAACATGACTCATATCTGAAATCAGTGCTTGCTCTTTGCTTACCTCTGGTTCTTGCGTGGCTCAGGGGTGCGGGACACCCTGCGGATGGGTCTGCCGGCATGGGATGGGGACTGCTGCCTCCTCTGGTTAGATGGAGATATGCTGGAGGCCTCAAAATGCCCCTGAGGACTGGTGGAGCCCCTCGCTGTGCGACCGCGGTTAGCCGGGGACGGGGAGAGGCGGTTAGTTGCCGGAACAGGGGATCGTGTGTCCCTGCTTGGCCGGTTAGAAGGCAACATGGGGCTCCTCCTGTGTCTGGGGGGAGACATGGAGGAGGGAGGTGTGCGTCTTTTTTGAACAGGAGAACTCCTGCGTTTAGGGGACCTGGAGGTGCGTCGTTTGGCTGCTGGAGAGGGGCGCTTTGTGGGAGAGCTAGACATCTTTCTCTTCTGAGGGGGCAGGGGGGAGGGGCTGTAGCGGCGCTGGATAGGGGGAGAATACCGTCTGGGGGATGGAGATCGCCGACGAGCAGGTGGGGAAGGAGACCTGTGGAAAAAGCAAAGATAATCAGTGGAATTCATTCATTTATTTATTTGTTTTTTGCATTGCCAATTTTAACATTCCTATGACAGCATTAGCTAAGAGATAATATGAACCTGTACCTGCGTCTGGCAGGAGAGGGAGATCTGCGGCGGCGTGGGGGAGAGGGGGAGCGACGTCTGCGTCCTCCAGGAGATGGAGAACGTCTTTTCCTGAAGGAGAAGAGTACAATGACACAATAAAGTACTGTACATGAAGAGAGCACCACTTGGTCAATTTGAATTCTGGCACGATAATTAGGTTAAGAGGCATTCAGATTATAAATAATATGTTAAGTGTCTAACCTTGGAGAGGCATCCCGGTGTCGCCTCCGTGGGGAAGGTGTATGACTACGCCTCCTCCTGACTTCACCATTCCTAGCTGATGGCCCTCCTGCTGGCCTTTTTGGTCCCTCATCCTCTGACGAGGAGGAAGATCCTGTATCTGAAACCAAACAGACAAGAGAATCCCAATGGTCATTCTATTATGGCCTCAACTGGACATGTATAGAGGAAAACACACCAGGGTTGGGGTTAGGGCACGGCTTCAAAGGTCCAAGAGACGATGAGTGCAAGATGACACGGACAACAACTAGGTTAGAGAGAGAGAGAGGGGAATGTGAGGGGACAGAACATGGATAAAAACGCTTATAACCTGAAGATGACTGCCGATTCTGCCTGCGATACTGACGTCGCTGCTGCACAGAATCTGCTGTAGCCCCTTTCTCATTTTTATCCTCCTCTGAAATGCAAAGCAGTGAGTGTCCCATCAGTGTTAGGAAAACCAGTGAGAGACATGCAAAATTTACATAGACAACACACACAAGACATATCCTTGTGGCATTTTTTATCTGCCCTTAACATTTGGTTTCACTTTGGCATAGTGCAATTTGCGAGATGCCTCTGTACTATGAAATTTTACTTCTGTTCACCATCTTACTGCTTATTCCGTGTGCAGTAATTCTTAAATTTAGGCTCCTGTTTTCTGTTGGTTTGCTTTTGTCTATCCTATCATTGGGGATTGGCCAAGTAAAAAAGGGCTTCCACTTCTGACAGGTTAGAGAAGTGGCTGCACATTCCCTATGGTTGGAAGTGATTTGTGAGTTGAGACGTGTTATTGTTCTTCAAACACAAACAAATGCTCACCTGACTCAGACCCTTCAGATGGTCTGGGTTTGGCATTATCAGATGGTGAATCTCTCCTCCCTCCTTGTTTTCGCTTTAAACCTGAAAAAAGGCACCCAGATAATTAGATGCATTTCCAGCAATCAAAGTACTTTGTAATGGGTATTGTTAAATTCTGCATCTTCATAAGGAAATTAAGGTACTAAGTCCTTTAAAATAATGAAAATCCAATTTCCAAGTCATTGAGTTCATATGACATACATCGCATATTGTTTCTATGCATCTGCAGTCATGTCTTGTGGGGACATGAGCAAAATATATTCTCCTGTCTCTGGCAGCAAATCATTCCAACTGTTTCCTTTACATTCACTGCCCCTGGAGACATCTGATTACATTACTGCTCAGCCTGCAGCAAAAATTTTACAACTACAGCCTGATTACCCATATTTTATAATATTCATATATGAACAAACTGTAAACTGCATCACCCGGTGAACTGATCCTGCAATGGGCCTAGGGAATCTCAGAGATTAAACCAAAATTGCCCCAACTTTCCCATCTACAAAAAATCTACAAACAATGGT
Organism: Holocentrus rufus; assembly: GCA_900302615.1. NCBI lineage: Eukaryota > Metazoa > Chordata > Actinopteri > Holocentriformes > Holocentridae > Holocentrus > Holocentrus rufus. The sequence goes on along the minus strand of OMLF01012678.1, from coordinate 8,876 downwards.
TTTAAACTAAATCCTGTTGCAATAAAGATGTATATCTTCCAATGATTCTGGTTTACAGAGGTTAGGTCAAGGAGAAAACTGATCTACGCAGCATTTGTTTCAATCCAGAGGACCGTCATATAAACTTGTTGTCTGCATTCTAACAGCCAAGTGATAATGTGTTTTGTACAGCTATCAGGGTGGTACCAGGAGGTGATAATTATAGAGTGCAATGGAAGAAGAAGAAGAAGTTTTCATACCAGACGATCTGGATGGAGAGGCAGAGCCCCGGCCCTTTCTGGCCCGTGGGGATGGTGATCGTCTGTCCTTTCCTGATGGGCTTATGGAGGTGTCGGGGTGGCGTGTCTGTTTGCGGGGTGGTGTGTTCGATGTTCTTTTCACAGCCTTCTTAGGTGAGCGAGAGGTTGAGGAGCTGCTGCCCGAGGATGAAACAGAGCGAGAGCGCCTCCTGCCGGCCACAAATAATATGAACAACATCAGTAATACATAGTAATGTGTTGTAATGTGACAGTTTTATTGATCCATGTAGGGAAATTCTCTTTCCACTTTCTCCCCTCTCCATGTAGGTTAGAGCACAGGTTCAGCTACAGAGCAGCACCTCTGGAGCAAGTAGCGATTCATTATATTCCTCAAACACACCTCAGCAGGGTGCAAACTTAGCAACTGGACCACCCTAGACCAGCCAGCAACCCTCTGCTTCTCTGTCTCAGGCCTGACAACACATTGAGCATACTGACCTGCGGACAGGGGAGCGCCTGTGTCTGTGTCTGGAACTGGTGGCGCCACGTCTGGGGGGGCTCCTGCGGCGGGGGGACACTCGCCTCCTAGGACTCGGTCTTCTACGGGGCGAATAAGATCTGAATAGAATATAGAGGAAATGTTTATAAAGCTTGCAACAGAGAACAAAAATGCATAACAAAGCAAGCCATCAACATGGTGTCTCTGACGGACCCATCAAGTTCAATAAAGACTTTGTAAGACCTTTCCTGTGCCAGTTAGAAATACAGCCCCAGAACATGACAATGGTGGTGTTATGGTATAAAAAAACATACCAACAGAAATCTTTGCCCATACCATTTCAAATGAGACAGAACATACTGTTCTGGACTTTTAAGTTCACAAAATGGCAGAAAGCATTCTCTGCATTATTGAAACCACAAGCAAAAATTTTACACAATCCCATATGGCTCTTGTACTTGTACCAGGAAAACAAGAAAACTAGGTCGTGCTGTTACCATACACAATTATAGAAGTGAAATTGTTATAGAAGCTTGGCCATATTGCCCATATTCCCTGAGCTCAAGGATCTGAATGTAAAAGTTAAAATGCTGTATTTTTCTACATCCAAGATCTTTAAAAGACCTTGAGTTTACAATGGTATAATTTAGGCATTAAGGCTTTCCCAATTCCTGCAAACACTGATAAAAAATGTATCACATGAACAGTGCAAATTACCTAGAACGAGAGCGTCGTCTGCGGGGGCGGGAATGAGAACGTGAGCGGTGGCGAGGTCTTTCCCTCCTGCTGTCTTTCTCCCTCTCCCTGGACTTGGGCCTCTCCTCCTTCTTGACAGTCTTCTCTGGGGTTGGCTCTTTCACTTCAGTCACAGAGTCTGCTTTCACCACCTCGACAACCACATCACTGCAGGCAAAGAAAAATGCAGGGTTTAACAACTAAGTTCCACAGGTAAGCTTATGTTTGCAAATTTTTTTTACTCAGATGTATGTGTGAGTGCGAGGATTGAAAAAACACTTTTTAAAACACAAATTTGTCCCAAGCTACTCTCGCAATAAGGTCACATGTAGAACAAAACATTACCACACAATTGTTGACAACGTTCCCGTGCCCTCTGCCCAGAACACCTCCGCAACTTGTGGATCATAGAAAATCGTGACACTGCCTCTCATATTTGCCCCCTACCAATACTGTTCATGGACACTTAAAGATGATCATGTTTTTGGGCACTAGTAATGGTAGTGAGCATTATGGGCGCCTATGCAACGACAAAAACACTTACAGTATCACATGATTGTCTATACACAATGGTATGAGCATGACACAAGCACAGAGGTGAGGAAGTAGACGATACTGTAGCCAATACCACTTTACACAACTTCGTGCAAACAGCCCCCTACCTGAATGAAAAACAAAATAAAATGAAACTAAAAAGTAAATTTTGTGGAAAACCTGAAACTGAAACTAAAACAAACGCAATTCAAAAAGTTGTAAATCAAAGCTGATTTAAACAACAGATTTGAAACCAAAACTTAAATGCAAAACATCAAGTCAAAGGAAGTGTTCTGCCTACCTGGTGGAAGAAGCTTCTATTATGACTGGCTGGGGCATGGCTCTCTCTAATGTATCGGGCTCCATGTGCTGCTCCACAGGCTTTAGGGGAAGTTGCATGAGGGCTGGAGGGGGTGAATTGCCGCCGACCGGACTTGGTTTGCGTCGTGGAGAGCGGGATGGACTGCGCTTCCTCTCCCGCTTCACTGGTGACCGTCGTCGTGGTGATGGCGACCTTGTCTTTCGCCTGGGCAGAAGAGAAGCAACCACAGAGATTAGGTTTTCATATTCTGTGATTAATATTGGCATCCGATTGCCATTCAATAAAACAATATTGAAGACATTTTGCATCACCTCCTTGGGCTCTTGGACTGAGCCCTCTCTCTGATGTCTTTGTTGTCCTTTTCCTTCTTGTCCTCATCTACCTTCTTCAGGGAAGCAAGCTTCTCCTGTTCAATCTACCAGGAACAGAAAAAGGGGCAACAATTACATTACTATAAAAAGAATTGCATTACATCTTGTTCTATGTTTAACATCAGAATTTAGCAAATAACAGGCATAACAACATTAAGCCAATGTTACAATCGAGTTAACCTGTTACTGGACAAAGCTTGCAGTCGAGCCATAATCTCACCTGTCTCTGTTTGATTTCCTCTTTCTTCTGCTCCAGGAAGGCAGAAGGGATCCCAGCGATGTTCTCTTGGGCACTGAGCAGCAGGGGCCACAGGTCCTTCATGAACTCCCGGGCATTCTTTCCATTTAGGAAGCCTGTCAGGTTTATCTGCATCATCTTGCTATCCGGGTGCTGCAACACACACACGAAGGGGAGAGAGAAAAGACCATATGGCCATTGAAACATGGTAGGAAAACTATCAGGAGAGGGTAGGATCCCACTAAAGGGACTGTCTACCCCATAGCCCTCACTAAAATATACCTGCTGGCTATGTACAGTTAACCATACTATAAACAAGTGAGAAAATGACTAGAATAATCAAATTCCCTGGGTCCAATAGCGGACTCAATAAAAACCTATCAATATGGGGGAGTGATTGATTTTAATCATACTCTCAAACTCCTGAAACTGAGGATGTGAGCTAGTTGAGGGGAGACATATCTAGCAACTCTAGCAAAGAGTTATCCAACTGCATGCAATACTGCTGTTATGCCCATGTCAGATTCTATGATGCCCATCCAATAACCATAATTCTAAAATTTTAAGCCCCATACTCGTACACAAAGCAAAATTCTGTAATTGCTTTCTTGAGCCCCCTCCCTCATTATTGTACAATTGTACATCCCTGCCCACCTCTTGTTTTCCATCTCCCCACAGTCTACTCTTCAGGAGATAAACAGATAGCCACAATACAGAGTGCATTAAAACCCAACACTGCAAGTACAGTTCCGGTGTCTTCAGTGAGTCCCGTGGGATCAGTGGGTACGGAGCTCCCTTGGCTTGCTTCCGCCTCCCTACTGCTTGAGACTCAACCACCTTGAGCTTAATGTTATATCATTTATCTAAATTGCAAGAGACGAACAAGCAATAATGAGTGCACAGTACACAAAGGGATTTTATTTCAACATCTGATACAAGAATGATTGTGAAATACCGTAATCATCTGGCTTCACAGGTCAAATGCCTTCCAATGTGCTATAGTGCCCTTTAAATTACAATTCCACCATGATTGGGTTTTTGCTCATTTCATTCATTCCCTTGTCTAAATATCACAAAATACTCCCAGTCAAGAAGAAGGTGGTAATCTATCTAGCCTTAATTTCACTTTCATTTTACAAACTAAAGCTGGCAGAAGTGTCTCCCTTAAGTTAACAGGTTGGATTCACAGCAATGTGACATACAGCGGGTCCTGATGTAACCATGTTGTGTTAGGACCCATATGTAAACACGTTAGTTACTGGTTTCAGAAAACATGTCAAAATCAATCACATAGTGACCTGAAAGCGGTCATGTATTAACAAGCAGAAAATGGAACTAAAACATCTCCTTCTGTCCCGCCTCAACTCTCATGATTTTCCTTAACGTTCATGTTAATGTGAAAGGATTAACAACTTTTTTAAAAATTGTCAAAGTTTATATTCTGATATTAACGTTGCAAAACGTTTCTGATATTAACTGATGCAAAACATGTTTGTTAGCTTCTTAATGCGATTACTTTTACCAACTGAACTGGAAGTCTCCAGCACTGTTTACTTTGTCTTTTAGAACTGAATAGAAGTGAATGAGCCTGAGACATATGGCAAACTAATTAAAAACAATATTTAAATTGTGGTGCATGCATGTAAAAAGTTAATTAATATTAAATGGATGAAAAACTTAAGGAAAAAAAAAACTCCAATCATGCTGGAATTGTCCCCCAAACCTAGCTTCATCATCCCTCCCCAAGCCCCAAAAATGATATTTGCTATATCATTTAACAAAATAAAGTCAAAACAATTGCATAATGCAAATTTTTCCCCACATTTGCTTATAAAATATTCCTTTCTGGTGTTCAGTACCTTAAGGAGAATGAGAAACCTCAGAAGGTTATGAATGAGACTACAATCTCAAGTAAGCTGTGGGATGGGATCCTAGTTAATAATATCATGAAGGATTCTTCTTGTACATTATTCTGGTTTCTTGCCAGATACTTTCCAAAAGAAAGCCTGCATAATTGATTTTATCCCTTACTCTATGAGACCGCAAATGGTGTGAAATAGCGGTGGGACATAGAAAATGACAAACAGAAGAAAAATACCTTGGTTCAAAGACTCATGTAAAATTATACTAGTTCAACCTATGTAAATACTCTGGCCAGTGGCCTATACAATGACAAGCATGCACACTTCAGTCTTCAAAAATATGCCACATATCAGTGGGGTTTAGCATTACAGCTCTACTGACAGGAAAGATTTTGCTTTTTGGAAAACCAATATTTCACTGCCACATACATCCTTTGAACTTGTATATTTTCAAGCACGTAAAGAAGGAAAGTCATTAATCTTACCAGTGGCTATACCATACAGTTTAGCTGCTCTGTTTTCAACCCCCAAATCCAGTTACATCTAAGGGGATTTAGAGCCGTCTAATGATGGATTGCAAATATCTATGGAGAACATGATCATGGCATTGTTCAGGTGTGTCTATCACTGATATGATATTGTTGATCCCTGCACATAACTCACCTCAAACCACACACTGCATCATGAAGGGAGAGTTGGGCTCAGTGACTTTGGGCTCAGGAGAGAGCTAATTAGGTGTTGGTGCTATACTTCTGATGCAAGGTATAACATCCATATTGGTTCAGGCCTTTTAAATCATAAATCACATCATTATTAGAAGACTGCTGAATAAAAGGCACTTTGTCACATCACAGTAACAACAAGGTTATGTCATTATAAATCCATGTAAAACCAAATCACTACTTTCCCCATTCAATTTATATTCTTCATTGTACCATAAAGTCAATTATTTTCTTACAACCTCTGATTCTCTTCTTACTGACTACTCAACAGTACCTGCAATTTATAACAATTTGTTCTGCCAAAAACAACAAAACACACACACACACCCACAATAACTGACATTACCTTCTCCTCGAGTTGGTTAAATATGAATTCTATGACGACATCGTCCTCGAACCCCAGGATCTCTGTCACTCGCTGAGTAATCCAAGGTTTGATGACTTCCAGGTTCACTTTGGTCATGTCCACCTAAGGATAACAAGCAACAGATAACCCTCAGTCAACAGGAATTCCAAGGACTGAACAGTGTACCAACATTTCTCACATGGAATTGTGTGCAGGATAGGAAATTTAGAAGCTTTGTTGGGGAAGAACTATACCTTTTTGTCCAGGCATTCTGCAAATTTCAGCTGCTTCAGCAGTTTCTTCTGCTTGTTACTGAAGCGATTGTCTTGCTCCGCACTCGTACCCTGGAAGACAAATCAACAAATCTCAGTTGTTGGTTAACTTCAACATTTAAATGTTCTGCTCTAATGCAGATGACTATGCAAGGTTTGACTTTCTGGCCTGAAGTAATATGTTGAAAGCCTTTATTGTGAGACTATCTGGCTAAGTTTCCTACATCTTCTATCATATTTGTTCAATTATATTTGCTCTAAAGAAGTATGTTCAACTAATAACGCTACTAACTTTGAAGCCAAACCCAACGAGTGATCACTAGAGTTTACTTGCGCTTAGTTGAGGGTTTAATTACTGTTAGTTCACACACCGTTGGAGTAACAACGAGACTTGTTGATGTTAAGCGTGCAGATTGATAGGTAGATGGCATTCATATTAGTTATCCAGGTTAACTGTTAACGTTAGTTAGCTAACGTTAACTTTAGCTAGCTAATCTTAATCCTCTAACGTTATGGGAAACGGGAAACCTAACTAACGTTAGCCACAGCTAGCATGCTAACCAGACCAACATCATCACTGACATGGACATGATGGCAAAAGGAACACAAGTAATGAACAATAAGATCAGGTTTGCTGAAATGTGTATTTACATCTTGTTATTTTAACAAATGCAGAAACTGTCGTGGTTTGCTCGGAGGGACAAGCGTTGCACCGCCTTCATTTCTCAAGCACGGGCGCCATCTTTAGCCGAGAGAACCAGTTAGCAATAGCTAGCTAGCTTGGCACGTCTATTTGCTGCAAGTGTATGATTATCTCTCTTATTTGAGGCGAACGAAGTGATTTCTAAATAATAACCTCCGGACTATTAGGTAAGAAAATTTCTTAATTTAGTCATGACATATATTCTCTACGACTAATTCACTTAAATTGGAGGCTTAACGTTAAGTCCAAGAATGTCTCTCATCAGTTAATAGCCGGAGCCCTAACCACACCGTTTGCAACTGAATGGCGCACGACCTTGCTAGCTACACCATATTCATGTACTGAACACGTAATAATTTGACTATGAATTCATCACAACACAGTTTGAATGTCGGAAATATTTTAAAGAGCTTACGCGGAAGAATCCCGCGTCCATTTTCGTTGGAGAAGGATAATATCAGCGCTGTTGAAGAAAGACGTGCCTCACCGGTTAAAAATCTATCAGTCGGTATCGGTGTGACGGAAGTACGCTCCTACAGGAAGCAGAGGGCACTACAGCTACCGTAATGACCGGATGGGGCGACGAGGACAATCTGTCCCGTTCATGGTAAAGCAGAAAAATAAACTTTTTCACACTGTAATTATTGTCGAAATTATCATCAGCACTAGTAAACTACAGTGCTAAATTGAGCAAATAATGCTGAAATAATCATTCAAAATAATTTTCTCTTACGATGCGGTCATCAGTTTCTCATCATTATCATCATCATAATGCCAAGCAAATGCCTAATAAAGTAAAACCTGATATGACTAACGTGACTCATTAAATACTTGCCTATTTTAGTAAGCAACAAATTCTGAAAATTAGAATAATAGGCTATTAATTAGCGATTTATTATTCCAGATCTTATTCAAAATACACCGCAATGCTTCTTACACGTTCTTGTATTATACACAGGAACATAATGGTTTCAAATTACACTACAATTGAAAATAAGGCTTCATCTTTTTATTGGTACTCATTCATACCCAAAATCACACTGCTGACAAGGAAAGAAATTTTAAATAGGCTTCCTGTTACTTGATAAGGCAAGAGTAATGGAGCTGTATAGGTGATTGTCCTTTGACAGAATATTACTTATGTCTTTCTTATAAAACACTCAGAACATACACTTTTCCGAGCTACCCAGCGGTGATAGTGCCAGTTGGACCAACATGGACCATACCCTATGACAAGTCCTAGATTAATATTGCATTTTAGCTCTGGATTAAATGAAATTGCCTTCCAGATATTTGTCAAAAAAAGCCCTGTAGGTTTTGTCTTGTTAGCATTTAATAAATAATCTGCCTCTGTGGCAATGCAGTTGAACCACTAATGGACTCTTTGTAAAGCACTTTGTAACAATGGTTCTGATAAGTGCTATACAAACACGGATTGAACAAGGCTTTAAATTAAACCTCCGAAGATGCACATCCAATATGAGATAGAATATGTTGAATAATGGCAGTAAGGGAAAAGTATTATGCATAATTAGCCATGTAATGGCACCATGTGAAGGCCATATAATATCAGCAATGGAGGCCAAGATGTATGAATGCACATTGCCCCAGATTTTTAAATGACTTAGTTCAAGATTTTTTTTTAAATTTGAATGTTTTCCTGATGAGTCCTTATAATCCAGAATGAACTTCACCAAATTTAAAGCATTTGTGACAGCCATTCCAGATGATCATGGTAAGAATTCTAGATTAAAGCCTACTCCAGATTTGCCACTCTTAATGTGCAACTGGCACATATTGAATCAAACAGACTGACATTTTCATGGATGCAGTTACGTAACACTTTTAAAGCTATGATCCTTAAAGAAAAGTAAAAAATAAGTCATTTGCTGTTTCAAATGAGGCAAGATGCCCCATTAGTAAAATGATGTTTAAACCATTATAACAATTAAAACAACAGAGAATGAAGATAGTAACAACAGAATGTTTGACAATATATGGTTCCCTGAAGAAGAACAAGGCTGCAGTGTGTG
>OMLF01012677.1:0-22390 GCA_900302615.1 Holocentrus rufus | reverse complement strand
CTTGATCTAAGGTTCCTTTTTATCCTGCACTTAAGCTTCATCCCCACACACCTGTCCTTTTGTTTCAATCTCCTCTACTTAACCTTACCTTCGCACCTCCTCCACCTGCCCTTTCCTGCTCATATGACCTCCTGATGCTATTATCTAACCATTATCTCATTTCTCTCCGTGTTCACTTGCATAAGCGGCTAAAACGGCAAGTCTCTGTGCTCTTCCCGGCATAACTGCGTTGCGGTTTGTTCGGAGGGAGAGCGTAATCTAACTGCAGGGAACAGCCCCGCGATGCAAGGTGTTACGTGAATAAGGAAGCGGATGCTGACATCTGATAGCCAGCAGTTAGTCATGCTTGGAGAGCGTAGCATAATAAAGTGAACCGAGGGCAGAGTCTAGTCTGGACTGATGCTCATATTCAGCTGTTTCTTCATGTGTTCTTAACTGGTATGGACACCAGAGAGGGTAAATTACAGCAAAGAGAGCCGACAAGTCCATCATGCCTAGTTAACCTTACAGGAGCTGGAATCAGTTTTGCTTTGACTCCCTCTCTGCTGACAAAATCTCTAAACTGGCTGGATGACAGGTTACCAAAACTATAAATAATGCAATAAAACTATAAATGAGCTGCCTGTGACTCCATGTGACTTTTGTTTTGCAAGCCCCGGCTTCAGCTGTAATTGGGCAGAGGGGAACCTCAATGGAACAAACACACACACACACACAAAAAGCAACAAAATAAGTCAGCTCTTCTACTGTGGTTTGGACCAGAGAAGACAAACTGTATCTGATTTGTTTTGTATCTCTCTCAATCTGTCACCGCGTTAGGGCCATGTCAGCCTTTTACAGACGTGGTTGTTTCCGCTGTCAGTAGACTGTGTCACAGTGAGGCTTGACAACTTTGTAATGCCAACAGGCATAAATACACAATGATAGCATTGTTTGCAGGTTAGCGGTGCCAAGTGCAAGTGCCTGAATTTCCCATGTGCATCAATGTGGTAGTATTTTATCTATTTTTAAATCTATACCGTGCCACAATTGTCATTTTAGATTTGAGGGTGGCAGTTGCCTACAGGTTAGAGAAGTGGGCTTTTGACCAGCTGGGTTTATATGTCATAATTTTGTGAACAAATTTTAACTCAGTTTTAGTCTTGACTAAAATAAATAAATTTTGTTCTAGTTTTTGTTGACAAAAACTACAGTGGTTTCAGTTGATGAAATCTAAGTTTTAGTCTAATCATTTTATTCTCTGTAAATTCCTGTTCGTTTTTCTCCCCAAAGCAGGCTGTTGCAAAGACAGAAGTGCACATATATGTTCTGGTAACATCCAGCTGACATCAGCTACATGTCTTCCGTTAGACCTGCACTGGTTTGCACCTTTGCACCCCTTGCAAACTGATTCTTTGGAAGAGATCAGATGTTTTCATTTCATCTGTTTCCGGCATTTTTGTCTTGTTGTCTTGTTTTGTCGTGTCGATGAAATCTTTTTGTCATAGTTTCTGTCAACAAAGGTTCCTTTTTGTTGAGATTTTGTCTCATTTCATTGGAAAATGTGTGGTGGTGAGTATTTTTCATCGCAGTTTTAGTCAGCGAAAGAAACACAATTTCAGTGACCAGATACACATTTTTCAGGGACAGCCCGCCAATTTGGTGCTTTATGCTAAGCGTGCACTCCCCCTGTGTTTTCCCTTCCCCAGACAGCATACGACTTAGGAGGGAAGAGGGAAGGTGTGGTATTTCTACCTCAAGACCATAAGAATTTTGTCCTGCCTGGAATCAGCACAGCCCTGTCCAGACAGGATTAGTATAGAGCTGCAAAATGGGTGGGATTATGTTGGGTGGCCAGGGTTCCAGAAGTAAAAATCCCATTTATTTTCGCATAGTCAATGTTATGTGACTGACTGTTTGAGCACTTCCAACACTTGAATGGGTATGAAACTCCCCCAGTTGGATCATCAGTACAAACAAGTAGCTTTGAGTCGACCCTGCAGACATTCTTGGATTATATCAGCAAATAAGGCGCAGTGTTTTGTTCCTGATTGCAACCACTGATGTGGAATACAGTATCACATCAAACTGAATACATCTGAATATATTTCATGGCTTTAGCCGGCATCTTCAACATAATGGCAATGAAGTGTTTGGTACCATTTCACATACTGAACCGACAGAAAAACACGATGTGTCAGAAACAAAGTTGAAACATTTAAAACTGATGGCCATAACATAACCTTGTACTATTTCTTATATCCAGGAGATTCAGAGCAATATTGTGGTTATTGCTAAAAGTAAAATTCCAAATACTTAAATGGATCGTGAACACTAAAACATATTTTTGTGAGGTGTTAACTGATATCTGGGTGTTGTTTGAGGTAGAGGACAATAATTCTAGGCAGGAGCTCTCCATATAAATGCATATGTTTTACTACTATAAAAAGTAGGTGTGCATCATACTTCAGTTCTGCATAATCACATTGATTTGATAGCCGCTCCTACGCCACCATCTCCGCCGCTGCTCTGTCCGCCCAGTGAATTGCAGCTTTCAAACTAGCAGGGTAGGTGGAGTGGAACTGAAACTGCGGGCGCTGTCACGCATTAATGAGCGATCTGGATGGCATGTATGCATTGTTTCACAGCTTAGATAAATTGCTGTTAGAGCCTATCATTCCCATTAGATCCCGGAATACGTCTATCATGTAAAGTATTGGTAATTTATGAATCACACGCATGGATTCAGACGGCATTAGAATTGACAGACGATATGGGAGTTCTCTGAAAAACTCTATAGGTTATTTGCTTGGCAAATACTTCTCCTGCGGGGACGTGTTGGAGATTAAAATCACTGAATCACTCCAGTAAGAACTACATTACCATACCTCCTCCAGTAATGCTAATGCTGTCCGGACAGGGCCAGTGGTTTCTCCTGCTACCCAAGTAAAAAAAAAAAAAAAATCCAGCTGAAGCACAAATGTCCCTGGATTTGCTCCAAAAAGTATGGTTGCCTTAGGCTGGGAAAATGTGGGAGTGGAAAGTGAAATCAGTAATGCTCTGCTCTCCCTCAACAGCAGCTACTGCCGAGTTGCCCCTGAGCAAGGCACTTAACCCCCAGCTGCAAAATTGGAGCGGCCAGCAGTAGGAGACTACACTGGCAGCTCCCCGTGTGAATGAACCCCATGAATGTGAAGCAGAGCGTTGCTGAAAAACAGCACGCACACCAACTCGACTTTCCTTGAAGGAACAAGCGTTAAAAGAAATCTTTATATCTGTCTCTGTTATTTTCCACCACGACTGTATGTACCAACTCCACAAGCACAGCTTAGCGCACGCATTCATGCACGAACGCTCACACAGACAGACATACACGTGCACACCCCCTTTGATCTCTCCCTTTCCAAATCTCCCATTCCCTCTGTCGGCTCCCGCTAGCATTCCTCTGCACATTTCCAACTCCCATCGCTCCCTCTGCTCCCTCTCTATCTCCTCCTCCCGTCCTCTGCGACCATCACGCCATCCCGGCCAGGCCTGGCCAGCCTGCTCGCCGTGTGGCGGGCCGCAGAGGAGAGCGAAAGGCACAGTGATTGACAGAGATAAGGCCTCTAATTAGAAGCAGTGATTGGGGGCTCTGGAGGGGGCTTAGTTTCCTGGCAGGCAGAGGCAGAGGAGACAGAGACGTATCCAGGGCGTCCAACCCCTCCGCAATTAGACACACATCTGCTATCAGCGATCAGCTCAGTGTCCCTGGGAGAGGGAGACGTTGTGCAGCACGCCGCCTGTCAATGTCATTCATTGTCCCTTCTCTTCCCTTTTACCTCCCCCCTTCCCCTTCCCTGATGGATTGGGGAGATACTGATGCAGCCACACATACACACACACACACACACACACACATACAACCGTACAGGAGCATAAATGAATATTCATACAGTTGTGCACATGTTCACACATGTAGACATTCAGGCAGGGAGGCAAAAACACACACACACTACATACACAGTCATGCTCATGTATAGTGCATACACATGCAAGCCGGAGTGGCAAATACACATATACAGCACAGCTACATACTGTACTTAAATGCACACACACAAACATAAGCACATGCACATATATAGTCACATATTTACACATTCCTACATGCACAAACGCACAGTCATGGCTGCATACACACATGCAGAATGTTGCTATGTGCAAATACATGACTATGAACCCAGTGACTCATGTCTACTCATGTTATTCCTTGTAAATGGTGCACATCTACACAGATACACAAATGCACAGGCAGAATGGCTTAAAGGAACCAGTTCACCTAAAACACCAAAAAGACATTTTCCCATTTACCTCTAATGCAGTCTGTCCATCCAGATAGTGTCTGTGTGATTTGGTGGGGTTTCCAGTCTGCCATGGTCTCCTCTGTCTCCATTCACCCTGAGCTGGATGAGAATTCAAACTGTCAAAAAAATGTACATGCGAAAAATTCAGCAGCAACACCTCTTTCCAAAAACAATGACACGGATACTCGGTATAATCCACAGCCCTTGGGAGTGAAGAGTTTCTTGGGGAACTATTTCCTACCGAAGCACACGGGGAAACTATACCTATCTACCTCACATTTTCACTGCTTAAGGGTATATAGATGCAGTTTGACATGTACATTTTTGACGGTTCCACAAAATAAGCCCCATAGTATTGGTGTGCCTAGAGACAGGGAAGATCGTGCCAGACTGGAAACCTCACCAAACCATCTAGATAGACAGACTGCATTGGTGATAAATGGGAAAATGTCTTTTTTTGTATTTTGGAAGAACTGTTCCTTTAAAGTAAATGGAGCAAAAAGCATGCACAGACAGGAATAGACACACACACATGCGTATATGGCATGCACACACATTTGACCTACCATTAGCATGTGCAAGCCCATGAAAATATCTGCTTGACTCAGGGCTCTTGGTACAAACCTTACATTCGAGTGTGAAAGTACAGTACGATCAGGCTGCAGAAATTTCCACAGCCCAGGCAAAATGTCACATCATCTCTGCACAAGTTTTATGGCTCTAATCTGGGTGTCTGACACAGACGCAGCACCCACTAGCATGTTGAAAATGGTGTAATAGTGCATTATGACACACAAGAGCATACATCATGGGAGATCTGCGCGACTACAGAGTGTTGTCGGATCAAGCCAATTTACGAGCTGATATGTCTACAGCCTAATTCCAAATATGAGGGAGCTGTCATTTGAATAATCTACACTGAGGCAGCAGAAGGCTAAGGGATATTTAACATGATGAATAAGCCAGAGCCGTATAACTTGTGTTATCTGCTCAAGTCTTAAATCTTGCACCCCAGCCAGGGGAAGAGGAGCGGGGATGGAGCGGATTCAGGCTCCGAATGACGCCGGTCCTGAAGCTTTTGGGAAAGGCACAAAAAGGCCAAATGGTTTAACTGCGGAAACACACAGACTTCCGGAGTGGCACACAGGGGGCCGGCTCTGCACAGTCTCAGACTAAAGAGATTTCTCAACAGAGACATCCGTTGAAAAGGCAAATTAGTCTAGGACCAGGCGTAATCCATGTCTGTGAAACTGGCCACGAGTGTTTTCTCTCTGGGGAGCCAGGTCTTCATTATATCCGTGCTCTTCAATATCACACCCCAGCCTCTGCTAGAAGACCGGTTGCCTCAGCAACTAAGGAATTTGGTTTTAGCATGCTCTGTTAAACATGCCATGTTGGTTCGCTCCCCAGCCTCCGAGCGTTGCTGCTGTCTGTCAGTCTTAGAAACGTTACATGTTGCCTAGTTTCAATTCCAATTCAAAGCGCTTCCGCTTCCTTCCCGCTGTGTAAACACGGACAATGTGAGCTTAGCCTTGAATAAATGACCTTGAGCGAGGTGTGCGCTGTGAATGCTCGGTATAATAAGAAGAGGGAAGAGAATGTTATCTTAGCTCCATGTGGGGTGAAGAGGGCAGAGGCATCCCCCCCTTGGCACAGGTCAAACAGCCTCTGTGAAATAAGGAAGAAATCAGGACACCAAAGATGTAGAGGCAGAGGAGGAGAGAGAGAGAGAGAGAGAGAGAGAGAGGGACAGAGGCAGAGGAGGAAGGAGGGAGGAATCTGTGAGCTCACTCAAGGAAAGAAATGGGAGAACTGGAGCATTTCCCCCTCGTGGATACTCAACATTTATGACCAGAGTGAGAGAGAACAAAAAAGAGGAGAGGAGACAAAGAGAAAGCGAGAGTACATGTAATCTTTATGCCTTTGTGCGTGGATATGTGCATGTGCATGCCACTCATCGTTTTGCGGTTTCTTCTTCAGCATTTTACTCAGGTTCAGCTTCTGCTCAAATCTGTTCAACCACACCCTGACAGAGTAAGACTCATCTTAGCCCAGGGGAGCGAGGAACGGAGGTACACCTCATAGCAACACCAACACAGATCCACAGAGGCCATCTGGGAACTTGCGGGGGAACAGCTAGCTAGTGATGCCACCAATCTCTTTTTCTGGGTATTTGCATTAGTCAACATGCCTTAAAGGAACACACCAAGTTTTTCAACACAACTAAGAAGAAGACGGACGGAAAATCATCCATGTGTGCCCAGCAGAACCCTGGCACCGATGCTCTATGCTAGCACTTTAGCAGGATAATAAGCTGCTAGCATTTTACAAGGCAGGAAGACTGACCTTTTACCAACAGAAAGTTGATTGTGGATTTCATTATATTGCCTCTAGCTTCATGAACTTTTAAAAAATTGAGAAACTCCGTATGGCTGATCATGCGGGATTTATTTTTTCAACTACTTTCAGCTTCAAGATTCAAACTTTAGGTGAGCAACCATGTATTCATCCCCTGGGCAGTCATTTTTTTCTGAATATATATATATATATAAATTTGTTTTGTTTTGTTTTAATTTCAGAAATTCTGAATGATACACAGGTAAGCCTGGCAGTTTTGTCCAGTAGTTTAGAAACATTCACGCAGCTGGTGAATGCTAAAATGTTAGCATGGAGCGCTGAATTCAATGATATACCGGGGACACATGGATGATTTTGGTGTTGATGTACTCATCATTTGACAGCTGACCAACAGGCCAATCTCCATGGTGTGTTCTGTTAATAAATAAAAATCAACACAGCCAACATCATGGCAAACTACCCATAACAGAAAATCTATATCTAGATGTGGTTTATTGACTATCCAAAAACAATTCACAGTCGGGATAGGAATCCTTACACTGTGGATATGTGTGCACCCTATTATTTTTTGTTTTCTTCTTTTTTTTTTCATTCATATTGCCTCTGTGTGTATCTGTCTTGGCCCAATTACCTCCGTGACATAGTGACACACAAACTGCACATGCACAGTAAAAGCCCAATTAATAGAAGCTTCACCAGCAGCTTTACTTTGGCTAATCTAGCTTGATTTCACCTTAGACACTCTGAAATAATTCTCCCACTGCTTTGCCAAATAGAATATGCCATTGTCGAGCTGTGAGCCTCTCATTATAATTGGGAGGCTTTAGCGCTCTCTCTCTCTCGTTATCGGGCAACTTTTGTTCTGCCTTCCATTCTTGTGAAGGTGCATTTTACGTTTCCAAGTCAAGTTTGGTGTTGTGATAATTTAAAATATTGCTTGTGATACGCAGAGGCGCAGGAGTCTGATAGAATGTGGGTGTGTGTGTGCAGCACTGTGGAGGCTCTGTATTTATGAATGGCCTTTTTAGCAGCAGGGGAGAGATGAACTGCTGGCTTTTCCACACTCTCTTTTCTTTCCCCTCTCTCTATCTCCCTCTCTCTCTCTGCCTCTCAGCCCCCATCCCGAGTCTGTGTGCGGCAGCTCATTGTACGTGACATTCAGCCTCAGTGTGAAAATCAGCGGATGGGTAATTTTGTTTGTATGCGGGGCGTGTGCGCGTGCACGCGTGTGTGTGCGTGTGTGTGTTTCTGTCGGTGTGTGTGTGTGAACAAGAGAGAGAGAGGGGGTGAGGGAGAGCTAAGGAGCGGGGAATAATTTATGACCGCTGCACCCTATAATTAGCAAAAACTAAATTGCGTGTCAATGTAGGAGGCAGTTAAATAGGGCCCTGCTTCTGTCAAAGGACATTACAAACCTCGAAAAGAACTAGCAGGCGACAGTGTATCTCCACTGACTCCCTCTTTGAGCTAACAAAATAAGATTGCTAAAATGGGAGCCCACGGCCTGAATGATTTTAGACCCACTTTGGCGAGACCAAACCGCCAATAACTTTTTGATGAATTGCTAATTCTCAATTACTTTTTGGCTTTTAATCTGTTAATAAAGGCGAAGGCACAGCCCACAGGCAGAATCACATTTGAGAAAGACAGAGCGCTGAAAGGACACCAAATTGCTGTTTTCTAATTCTTCCTTTATCCACTCTGTTGCTCGTGAAGCCAAAGGTGCAGGCCGGAGGTGTGTGTGCGTGTGGTTGTGTGCGAGCGTGTGTGTGTAAGAGAGAGAGAGAGGGGGGAGGGGGTGGGGCTTGTATACATCAGCATGCGTTATGTAGTACTTTCCACTGACAGACGCTGCTCTCATCTGGAGCACCTGACAGCAGCTGGATGATTGATCAGATGTGGTTTTAGCCCACAGCAAACCCCTCCTTTCCCCAGGCTGCATCTGAAACCATTTAACCCCTTATTAGCCGGAGCCCGAGACCCTCAGGCAGTGTCCTCCTTTAAGTGCAAAGACGAAAGGTGATCATGCCTTTGCTCTCCACTACCCGAGGCGATGTAAATCCCTGCCCGAGGAGCTCAGCCTGGTGAAATCAGCAACATAATCTTTTAAATCACCACTCAAAATATTTTTCCCAACATGCATTTATTCAATTTGTTTGAACTAATTGCATTCCCTTTGTATTTAATTGTTTTATTGTTATGCACAGCCACCTATTAAATTCCAATTCAATTCATGCCTCAAATTTTAATTGCTTAACTTACCGGCGCATATTTATCATTGGTTTATTGTTTGTAACGTGCCGTGTGATGATTTGAAAGGCGCAACAGAAATGAAGTTTATGAGTACACATGAGGGGCGGAGCACCGTCTGCTGGGGAGCGTCTGTGGGGCTGTTTACACCACGCGGCCTGATGTTCATGTCATTTTTTTATGCTTGGCTTTAGATCTTCCTAACCGATAAGACGATGTGGGCCCAGGTCTAGACCAACAGAGCGAGCTGTTTTCTTTCACTGGAAATCAGCGTTTGATGTACCTGACACAGACGTCATTTCTCAAAAGGTCTTTGCTGGGAAACAGACTTGAGGATTTCTATGGGTTCATTCACAGCACACAACAATGCAACAATAACCAGTACTCCTAATAAGTTAATACAACAATTAAGCCATTTACATTATTCTATTCCTACCTTAATAATCCAGTTTGCATTTGATGTGTAGCTATTAAGTTAAAAAATAGACTATGAAATTGCCATACATGTAAAAATTGGCCTAAAAGCTACTGATCATGACTGTGTGATATTTTAAAGTTCTGGATCATTATTTTACAAGATCATTGTGAGATCACAAACTTGCTGCATCCTGGGCTTGTTCAGTATGTGAGAGTAACAGTTACTTATCATCGACTGTATGGTCTGTCTAATGTAAATGTCTGTTCAGTTTTATGAATTCAGGCTGTTATTGCTGTTTTCGGATGAACATGCTTCAGCAATAATTAAGCAGTATAATTAAGCAGTAGAACAATGTAATTAAGCATGTTAATGCATTGTAATCCGTTCTTATTGTGTCACGCCTTTGTGTGTGTGTGTATGTGTACATGCAAATTAAACAACTAAAACATTAAATTGCTTCACAGAACCAAATTATCTCATCAACATCAGTTACCAAATCATAATAATGACACACTATTGTGCTGATTTCTAGTGTTACGACAACATGTACCACCAGTACACATGCTGCACACGTGGAACCCAATCACATTTAATAAACAACTAAGGTGTAGACATGCTCGTACTGGCCTGTAAAATTAGAGTATTAGTAGCTTAATCGTATTGCAATTACATTTTTTGCGTGCATACATGTGGTCATTGACTCACTGATTAGTCTGTTTAATCAGCAAACCTGGCAATACTGATTTCCCCCTGCACATTCATGCAATTACCCCAACGGGCTGCTAACATGCAGTTTTCATCAAACAGGAGCAATGCACAGGCTATGTGTGAACTTTTGTTTGGATGCATGAGATGTTCAGGGTTAACAGAACATATTGCATATGAAGAAAGAAGTAAATCTTTCAAACGGACTAATCACAACACATTCCAGGCCTTGGTTCACAGCAGATTATTCCACTTGTGGTGAGGATTGAAAGAGATTGATCAGTCTCATTCAGCTGCTACATTCACATCGTGGCGATACACAGTTGTTTATTTCATTTTTGGTCTTTTAAGTGTTCTGTTTTTTTTTTTCCAGTGCTGTTCAAATGAGTAAACATAAATTGGGTGGCTTCTTCAGCGGAGACGCACAGTCAGTTGTGAAAACTTTTCGAGCGGCGCCCACCGAGCGAGCGGGAGCGGTTGCTATGGAAGTTGTCAGTCCTGAGCGAGTTGCAAACACCAGTCTAATCCTGAGTGAAATACCGTTTCCCATTTCATTATCATACAGAGCAGGTGTCGCCTTGAGCAAACACCCTGCGCTGGAGAGACATTTAAAGGTTTGTAATGTTTTGTCAAATACCCTGTTCCACATCACAGATGTAATAGGAAGCACATGCAGACGCTAAGAGAGGGCGCCTTGTTCACTGCAAAACATCTCCATTTTAACAAGTCATTTGATCTTGTATTCAGCCTTAAAAACTTATCATCCCTAAAAGAGCGAGCATTTTTCATCCCATTGACAGTCTTTTTCCCCCCCTTACTCGTCTCATGCAAAATAAGTTTTTAAGACTGAATTTGAGATGAAATGATTTGTTGAAACGTTGCAGTTTTTGCAACGGTTCTGCCTGTTTTTCACACTCTCCTCATAAATCCCTGGCTGCTAATACTTAATTCTGTTTCCTCTGCAAAGCTATCCATTTTAACACCCAGCTCATTAGCAGCACTTCAAATCCTCGCTGTATCGGATCTCTCTTGCCTTTCATTCAATCACATGGAACAGCCTTCCCTTTGCTCTCAATCCCTCTCTGCTCCTCGTCTCCTTGCCCTCCTCCTCCTCTCCCTCTACTTTTTTTTTTACCCTGTGGACCCTGCATGAAGGTGACTGATCTCACCCTCTTCACCTGCCGGCACACATCTGTCTTTAGCGCGCCGCTGGGATCAGCGGGACGCGCGTGTGTTTAACTGGGATAGAAAACAAAAATCAGGCCCACGGTGGTGAAAACAAACCTGGTGACAAATCATGACTCGGGGGGATTTTCAAAAGCAGATCTTAATTGCTGAGTTTTCATCCATGCGCACCGTTACGGCACTACAGCAACCGCAAATAAGAAATGGGACCTGGGAGGTTTTGATGTCTTTGGGAAGTCGTTTTACCCTCAAGTGTAATGGGAAGCCAGCAGAAAGGCAGCGTGACTGGAATGAGGTATGGATGCCGCCTCCCTCAGGGTGGCCAGATTAGAAATGGTGACAGTCTGAAAAGAGACGGAGGAATTGCGAGACATGGCAAAAGAGCAAGTTGCGCAGGGGGGAGGGGGAGGGGGAGGGCTGGGTTATTGACACAAAGATTAAATGGATTTCCCCGTAAAACCACTGGATAAAAATCACTCCTGTCCCTGGGTGATCGCAGACCCAAATTATCATTAGAGGGATGAATATGAGAGCTGGTATGGCAAGGGCAAATCAATATGCTTGTTAAACTCGTGCATCGGCGCGCAGGAGAATTAAAAGCTAGAGGAGTGTGTAATAGCGTGTTACCATGGTACAGCTTGAAAACGATACTACAAATGTTTGTGTGTGTGTGTGTATGGGAGGGTGTCGTTGCGAGGAGTAATGGTAATCACTGCTACACTTCATGCTCTTTTGTGGTCCTCAATTAAAAAATTAAAGAGGCGCCCAACAATCATTTAAAGGTCCAACAATCAATTATCAGTCTGGAGGGTACTTGCATGCTTAAATGCGGGTGTTTTTTTTTTTTTCTCAACACGAGGGATTAAAGAGGTACGCGACTCAATCATTCAAGAATTGCTATTCCTCTGGCTTAGCAGCCAATCAATATTTGTGGAAGTCTCTGAAATAACAGGAACAAAGCAACTGAGCTTCAGAAATGTCAGCCGGCCTCACTGACAACAAACTGGGCAAAGTTGGCAAAAGTGCCTGCGAGAGAGCGAGGGGTTATTTCCTTGGGTGGGATGAGGCTGTGTTTTCCACTGCAGAGCTGGCAAAGCTATTACGGTCTGAAGCTCATTTCAGGCGTAAGAAAACCTGTTTTGTAGCTCCATTCAAATGCCTTGGACCTTGGGAATAAAATGTAAAAATTCATACACGGAGAAGGGGGGGTTCTTTTTAAAGGTTTACCCAGACGAGCCTGTGAGCTGCGGTGGCGAGAAGCGATTTCTCATTTCTGACTGGACTCATTTCATTTTGTTTTTCGCCTCAGCCGTGGCCAAAGGGACTTTAATTGCATAGGATTTCACAGGATTTTTGAATTCTCCCCAGATTCCTCGATCCTTTTTTTTTCTTCTTCTTCTGCTGGGGATTTGCTCTTTTTTTTCCCAATCCCCCCCCCTCCACCTGTTTCCGAAAGCCACTTCAAGCTCCTGGTAATCAGAAGTCGCTGCATACGTATCATCTTCTTATTCTCTTTGCAAAAGAATAGATTTGTTTGACGCCGTCTCCTATTGTATACAGTGATTATTCTCGGAGCGTAGAGCACAGCATCGACGTTTGATTACCAACAGGTCCGCTCATGCAAAGAGAGAATTCACTGTGGTACTGTAAAATACTCTGGATAAAAGCTTCCTGCAAATTCCAGTTATAAGGCATTGAAAAAGAAGGATCAATTTGGAGCTTTTTTTTCTCCCCCCCACAACTGCGGCCACTTCATCAGCATTCTTTTCAGGCAGCATTTCCGTGATGTCTTCCCTATGCGGAGAATCCTAATCTCATGTGTTTAGGTCGGGCAACTAGTCATCTTCGCCCCTGTGTCAGTGACTAACTGCCGGGTGGGATGTCAGACGGCTGCTCCTCACTTTGATGATGACTCACTGTGGCATGGCGCCTTTGATTCTTTCCCCAGCTTTGTGAATAAAGAATGCACTTTGATTGACGTCGCGCACATTATGGCCGTTTGAGAGTTGGCAGGGGAGAAAAAGACACGTCTGTCATGTTGAAAAGCCCCCTGTCTCTGCTGCTGAGGGCCAAGTTGGAGGAAAGCGCGTTTGAGTGGCTTTCAACATCTAACCCTATACAATGCCTATAATGGGAGCCTCTCCTGCACAGCAGCTACCCGCTCTTTGTCGTGTGCAGTGTATTTGATTTCCGCTGCGTTTGATCAACTCCCACAGCTGTTTAAAAGCACAGACAGCCTGAATACAGATTGGGTTAGTTACAGTTGTGTGCTGAAATGAACCCTTGGTGCTCATCACGCACACAATGTGACAGGGCAAAGTAGAGTGAGGATCAGCCTTAATCAACCATAATGGATGATAAAATGAGCTTAGCCACTGCTACACAGTCCCCTCCTTAGTCTCAGATCCTCCTCAGTATTCTAACTCAGTGCAACCTCATAAGCAATTACAAGCAAATTATGCAGGGATAACACCAGGACGGGACAATGGAAATGTAAGAGCACCAAGTAACATCCCAACACTGCGCATTGTGTTTTGTGTAATTGAGGTGTGATCCTCTGAATTGCGCGAGGTGGGGAGAAAGCGCTGAAAAGGACTAAACCTGCCAAAAATAATGACAACAAAATGCAAAACAGGGAGGGTCTAGAATTTCAAACGCGGCAGCCCGAGCCATTAGATTAATATACATTGTGAATTTTTATGCATTGCAGACAAGGCTAAGCCCCGAGTCTTGGGGGTTTTAATACATTAAGGAAATGTAGCATACTGATATAAAAAAGAGCTGCTAAGATGTCACACATATGTCACTGCCATAGGCGTAATCAAGCAGTCATCTTGGAATACTGCCAGGATGGTTATTGGCCCCAGCGGGGGGGCATGAGGCATGCTTTAACATGAATTCAGGGATTTGGGGATATAACACCTCGCTATGTTAGAATCGGCGCGGGATGTAGGCGATCAGCATGTGGTTGCGGCACGTTATCAAGCTGCGATAGATGGGATAAAGGCATGACCCATTGATGGCAATCCTGCCAGCAACCTTGCAAGTGAAGAAAGCTGACAGTGTAGCAGTGCAAACGTATATTCTTGTGTGTGTGTGCACGTGCACAAGTGTGGCTACGCGTTCGTGCACGCGCGTGTGTGGGCGCGCGCGCGTGCACGAGCGCTCACGCAAGCCAAGGTGTGCTGAGCTGTACTCTGTGTACCGGGCGAATTCCAAGCAATCTGCCACCTCTCCCAAAACTATCCGAGCGCTGACTGTAACACAAAGGACATCAGAGAACACCTGCCGAGATGATGGAGATGGCTCGCGGCCAAGACGACATATGGGTCTCATTCTGGCCCTAATGAAGACAACCTGACATAAATATCGGACAAAACGGACCGCTCTGGTCTCCCTCTGCAGTGGTGCTGACATTGACGTAAACATTTGATCATCCTTGGGGTGTCGAGCCAGGAAAAAAGGAGAGGAGAAGTCGGGGGGGAGAATTGGGGGAAGGTAATGTGATGCATTTAAAGCGTAACAATGCGTCTCCCCAAAAGCATAAACATCTCAGTCCTCTTTGAAGCCCATAGGTAACAGAGCATACCATCCGCCAGTTGCAGGTTCAAACGGATGCTGCTGCTGTAAACAAGCGCCACCTCACAGCTCCGCTCGCCGTATGAAGTGTCAGAATACCTCACTCTGTTAAATTAAAAGCTCCTCGGAGCTCCGACGGCTTTGCTTAAGCTCTGCGCCTGTGTCAAACAAGACAAACATCAGTCTTGCAACAACACAGGTAATTAAGTTAAGTAAATGCTTGAAAGAGAATGAAGGCTGGTTCTGTGCATCTTCAAAGGCAACACCTGGCGACTGGCCCTGTTTCAACACCCTATAAGCTTTCAGTTTGATTTTTCTTTTTCCCATGTGCTGGGGTAAAAAAAGCTTTCCCCGAAATGCCGTTCCTCCAGTTTCATCAACTGTCCTCCTGTTTTTCGGTCCGCACTGGGCCTTCTTTACTGGTGTTTTATAGCAGTTGGCAAAACAACAAATTGTAGCATTAATGCTACTTGCTCCCCTAGCCTTTGTCCTTGTTGTGATCCATGGAGAAGCCCGAGGCCAGTCAGGCTGACTAACTGTAGATACAGCTGCCTGACAAGGAAGGTCTGGCTGTTTAGAGAGATAATGGCCTGGACCACCGACGCAATAATAGCCTCCGTCTGCAAAGAAATGTTGTGCTGCCTCCCCGGTCCTTGGCCTTCTGTGTTGTCTACATCTAGGACGCCATAATTAATACCATTGCAAAGCTGTAATTGAAGCGTACAAAAGAAAACCGAAATCTACGCCAATACACGGGGGTTCCCAAGCTCCCCCCAAAATATTAAGCAAAGATGTGAAATGATAGTCTCCACAGCTGTCAAATCGCATATCGAGCGACATTTCTTTCCTCCCTTTTCTCTAATTCTGCGGTGACACCCGGCGCTAATCTGCAGCCCTGAGTTATACATTATAAATGTTTAACAGGAGTGATATGCAAAACAGAGCGATGCACTTCTATCATCGCTCCTTACAGACAAAGGCACTTTTCTACACTATGTGACAGAAAAGATTAATAATCGTCTATTACTGTCAAAGTTCATCAGCTTCCTATTTCGCGGGGCGCCCGCGAAGCGCTGGATCATCCCGATGACATCTCAGGATCTATGTTTCCCAGCTCAAGTCGTAACTCCTTGGAGGTTCAAACCATCCAATTTACCACTCTCATATTATCATGCCGGCTGTAATCCGTTCATTAGGGAAACAATCTGAAAGTCTTTCTGATAATTAATGGCATTTAAATGATGATGTTATGTATATGTGGGAGCACTCTTCCTTATAGCATGTTAATGATCCACAGCATTCTACTAATCAGTCAATTAATCACCATCTTATGAATTTAATCTCTTACTTAGGCCCTGTTCTACATAATGGGTTTTAAACATTCAAATCCTTGCAAGGATTACAAATGAGGCTCATGCTGATGGCACACTCTTCTAAAATTGGGCTCCCTGTGACAGGCTTTGAGCTAAGATGTCATTCAAAGTAACTTGACTCCCGTCTTTCTTCCACGCACGAGGTATATGTCAACGGCAATGACAGAGCACAATGTATTCATTGAAATTCATACAAGGCGCTCTTGAAGGTCTGAGTACTTGTCTGAGTATATCCCTGATAGCTGCGCATGTTACATATATTTTTCAAGGGCGGCATTTTCTGCTGGAGGAGCGTCTCTTCATAACGTTTCAATCCCATTCAGACAGTTCAGGTGTCTTTTTTTATTGCATCGATGATTTCACATAATGGCGAAGAAAACACTCACGTCTAGTTATCTTGATTACCTTGACTTCTTGTACTAAGGGCATAGTCAGTCAGAATTAGAGGAAAGAATTCAGTGTAATGAAATAAATATAAAGAGGCAGTAGCGGAACAATCTGGAATCCACTTCTGGACTGCGTCTCTGCGATGAAAATAGTCGGCGTCACTTGGGGTTTTGTATAACCTGGCTGGTGACCGAACTGTCACTGCTTCATCTGGAAGGGCTCCATTCACTTGGCAGTGTTCGCTCAAATTCTGAACACTGGGGTAGCATCAGTGGTTAGCGCCGTCCCCTTACAGGAAGAAGGTCCTGGGTTTGAATCCTGGTCCTGGTTTCTTCTGTGTGGAGTTTGCATGTTCTGCCCGTGTTTGCGTGGGTTTCCTCCCACAGTCGAAAGACATGCAGGTCAGGTGAACTGGGAGACTCCAAATTGCCTGTAGGCGTGAGTGTGTTTGTTTATCTGTTTGTGTGTTAGCCCTGCTGTGGCTTATTGACCTGTCCGAGGTGTTTCCTTTCCGCCCAGTGTATTCTGGGATAGGCTCCAGATCCCTCACAACCCTGATTAAGAATCAAGCAAGTATCCACGGTATGTTTCTAGGCAACACGTACGCAACCATCTTGCTGATTTCGTGTCTCCACTCCTGGCACAATGTCTGAGCAATGGATGTGGGAGCCTTCCAAGTCTGTCAGTTTCGAGGAAAAAATGTAAATCACTGCTTTTTTTCTCTCTTTACAACTGATTTTATTATTAAGGACAATGAACTAGGCACTCAGTTTGGTCCACAAATGCATCGTTTATTTGGTTTGGGATTTATCCACGCTAGCTAGTTTCTTAGCAACCGGAAATACAAAGACAACAGCGAAAATGGATGGGATGCATAAGGTCAACAGAAAATGGATGGAATGGACGGATTGTTTCGATTGGTCCTCCTGTTTTGATTTGCAACACCTCTCATCTGCCAATCCAATGACCAGGCATCGCCACACATCCTAATACACCATTAGATGCTATTGTTTTCGTGATTCGTTTGTTTCCAGGTGATAACCAATCATACGCCGCGGGCACAGTCCCCTCATTATCTGCATAATAAGCCGATGAGATCAAAAGAAGCTTTCCACACTCTGTTAATGCAAGAAATTAAGTTGTCTGCAGAGGGGTTTGCAGTGTTGATGAGAAACAAAACAACAGGACGTGATGATGGTAAATGTCATTCTTAAGGTATAACATGCTATACTATATCATGATATACTCTTAGTTCCTTCTGCAGATCCAATAAAAAATACTTTTCTTTTTTTTTTTTGGGTGAATTATTTTTGGAGGGCTAAAGAGAAGTTTGACAGGAACTTCAGCCAAGCAACTTTGCGAAGGAGTGCTGCCAGTGTGCAGTGAGTGATGCATTCATATCTTGATTTGGAACGAAACTGAGTTGACAGAAACACTAATGTGATTTATTTGCGTTCTGCCTGAAGGACCCCAGTGACAGGAGGGCCGAGAGAAATGAAGAGAGCCGCACGACAGATAAACCCTCGTTTCTGCCGAACACGAAGCTCACTGAACTTGAACTGAAGGAGATGTTTCTGCTCAATTAACGCATTTCGCTTTTTTTTTTTTTTTTTTTAACAATTCAGCCCCGTTTTCTCTCCATGCAAATATTTAAACACGTTGTGTTATTTATGGATGAGGCCAGTGCACAAGGTGGGCTCCTGCTGGGAAAGTTAAGCACCAGGCATCCATTATATATTTTTTTATAAAGTGCTGTAAACGTCGGAGCAGACTGTTGATGAGAGCCCCCCCTGACCCCACCTGTCTCACGCTTCAACACACACACATCAGCCGGAATACTAAACATGCCAAAACAGAAACACTTTGACACATCATTCAATGCAAATAGAGAATTGTACTTCAATTTGATGTTTTGTGGCAAACTAACACTGTTTTGGTCCCTCTATATAAAGTAAACCTGTGGCTAGGGTTAGATACTGCGAACAGCTTGAAGATGATGATGGAAATGTGTTGTTTTATCATTCCTCCAAGATGCGCCACACCTAGCAAACTTTTTATAACAGCTTCTAACAATAGCCCAGCACATTCCTATTGCACATTACAATCACGATCTCTGTTTCAATTTGGATATTGCACAACACTTCTTCCCCCTGCCGCACAATATGTTCGGGAAATGGATTCCGTGCCATCGTTTTTTTCCCATTTATGCTTGCCCAAGAAGAAAATGTAGTGCAGACTAATGCAGAAAAAAAGAGAGAGAGAAGCAGTTAGCTACTATATGAGACTTTAAAATTGGTTTCTGTCCCTGTTACAAAGCCTCAATTAATTTAACTTGCAAAATTAAACTACTGGGTGTTATGGTCCAGATTCTACTGAATAATAACATTACCATCAGAGCATATTAAGCCCAGTGCCCATATGTCTTGTGACACTACCCATTCCATACAATACTACGGTAATGACATCCTGAAGCTGCCTTAACATGTGCAATATGTTCCATCTCATCAATAGTGAAACAGGCAGCAGGCTACACTTGAGCCATGCTGACACATTAGTTGGCTCCTCATAGGTGAAGGGCCGCTGGCAATGAAAACTGTTATATAGCCCAGTAGTGCTGACAGGTCTCTTTCTCCCTCTTTGCTTCCCTCCCCGCCCCCCTCCTCTTTATTTCTCTCTCCTCTAGGCTGTGCAGAGGCTGGCACGTGGCAAGTGTGGGGGGGGGAGAGGATGGATCTTCAGCCCAGTGTGAGAGCCTCTCCCCGGGGAAGCCGACGTCGGACGCAAGGCCTCATGGGCCGTTGACCCCGCTGTCTCCGTGATTTATGGCGGCTGGGGCCTCTGGCCACTGCAGACTCCCCTCTCTCCTCTATTTCCATTCACGCGCTCTGCAGGACTGCGAGGAGCCACACACACTGCGCCACCGTCTACGGGAGCATCCGAAGAGGGATTTCTTGCGGCGCTCCAGCACACGCACACACAAGCTGCATAACTGCTCATACAAAAATAAACACCTTCATAAACAGTTCCACATAGTACCATTGAGTCCCACAATCACATCTATTAGACCAAGCCTGCTCTTTGACTGTCTTCAATTTACGTGGATGACCGTCCCAGTATCAGTCATGGTGTGTCAGCTGTAGAGCCCTGAGTGTAGCTGCTGCTCAGTGGCTGACTGGATCAATGGAAGTGCGCTGAGTAATGAGGTGATGTTCCTGTTTTCCCATGGTCTGAGAGCAAACAACAGCCAGCAACACTCCACACACTGCTCTGCTATTACCTTGCATCCTAGACTCCTCAATAGACTGTATTAGCGACTTGCTTCCATAAAGGAGGGACCTCATATAGTACTATATTATATTATTAGAGAAATATTGTACACACTGTAGTTAGACATTTGTCCCATCATATATTAGAGGTGTTAGAGCGCCTTGAAAGACTTTTGACCCCCCCCAACCTTGAAAATTAGGACTGGGCACTCAAGTGTGTTCCCCTTCTATACTATTGTCCCCACTTTTGAAAGTTGCAGACTGAAAGTGAGAGCCAGCGGGCGCCCTCGCCATGGTGTTGCCGCCCCCGGACAAACGCCACGTGTGCCTGACCACCATCGTCATCATGACCAGCATGGCTTTCATGGACGCCTACCTGGTGGAGCAGAACCAGGGCCCCCGCAAGATCGGCGTGTGCATCATAGTGCTGGTGGGGGACGTGTGCTTCCTCATCGTGCTGCGCTACGTGGCGGTGTGGGTCGGCGCCGAGGTGCGCACGGCCCGACGGGGGTACGCCATGATCCTCTGGTTTCTGTACATCTTCGTCCTGGAGATCAAGCTCTACTTTGTCTTCCAGAATTGCAAGGCTGACAGGAAAAGTCTGGAGACGGTGGCGCGGAAAGCTTTGACGTTACTCTTGTCGGTGTGCGTGCCGGGTTTATACTTGGTCCTAGTGGCCCTGGATAGTATGGAGTATGTGAGAACGTTCCGGAAGAAGGAGGACATGCGTGGCCGCCTGTTCTGGGTGGCCCTGGACCTGTTGGACCTGCTGGACATCCAGGCTAACCTGTGGGAGCCGCAGCGGACAGGCCTGCCGATCTGGGCCGAGGGTCTCATGTTCTTCTACTGCTACATCCTGCTGCTCATCCTCCCCTGCGTCTCACTGAGTGAAATCAGTATGCAGGGCGAGCACGTGTCGCCCCAGAAGATGATGCTGTACCCGGTGCTGAGCCTGGTCACCATCAACGTGGTCACCATCCTCATCCGCGGCGTCAACATGGTGCTGTTCCAGGACAGCCGCGTCTCCACCATCTTCGTGGGCAAGAACGTGGTGGCCATCGCCACCAAGGCGTCCACGTTCCTGGAGTACCGGAGGCAGGTGAAGGAGTTCCCCCACCCGCAGAACGCCATGGCGCTGGAGCTGCAGCAGAACTCCGTCAGCCACACGCAGCCACTGCCCAACGCCACCAGCTTGCCCCACGAACCCACGCCGGCGCAGGATGTCATCGACACATGACCGCCAGCGCTGGACTCACCGGCGCCAGAAACGGTGATTACAGAGTGAACCCAAGACTCTTTCTCTCTCTCTCTCTGCGGACTGCTTCTGAGAAAGCCTCAGGAGTGGTGGTAAATAGAGAAATCAGCTGCATGACAGGATGATATTCTACTCTTGTCAAGCCCACCTGAACTGCTGTGAAACTATAAAAGAGATTTTCTGCCTCGCCTGCCTGTCAGAACATAAACCTACCCACGATTCTGACAGCAGGGAACGGACATCAAAAAGGAAAAAGAAAAAAAAAAAGAGGTTTTTATCGTGCTATTGTGTTTTTAAATGTTTCAAATGTTTTAAATGTTCAAACTTTATTAAGAGACAATCTCCATACTCTGCAGCGGGGTGACATTTTGTCGTGTGAAATGGACAATTGGTTCTCCCCATTGAATATCTTGTATTTTTTAAAAGGTCACATTTTGACAGTGCATGTGTGGCATTTCCTTTGAAGTCCACCACCAAAGGACATACCACTCAGTGTGAAGCACTTCAGGTAGAGAGGAGGAGGAGAGTGTGATAAGGGTCAGTCAAGAGGGGCTATCTGTGCAGTGCTAGAGAAAGGGTTGTGGCGGAAGAATGCATTTGAGCCTGTGTATGGTTCTGCTGAGAAAGGAGCTATCTGGGAGCTGCTGCCTCGGTCGGTGTGACGCTTTACGACCAAATGTCTGATAAAAGCACCAGAGATCAGCACTATACCACTCCAGGCATCCAAGCGTAGGTTTTAGTGTGTATGTGTGTGTATTTGTGTGTGTGTGTATGTGTGTGTGAGCAGTAAAGGAGATTGTTAGAAGGCTGTTAAGTCAAATTGTTTCTGAACAGATGTGAATGGCAGATGTGTGTGATAAATTGGGAACGAGACAAAACGTGTACTGATGTCAGAAAGGAAAAAACAAGATGGGGAGGAAAGATCCTTTTTTTCTTTCTTTTTTTTCTTTTCTTTTTTTTATCTTACTGTACTGTACATTCCTCTACAACTAGCCTAAGCCTTGAAGTCAGAGAATGCAGAGATCAGAGTCCAGACATCGCCTCACTGAAAAATTGACAAAAGAATAAAGATAAAAAAACATTCAAAAAGAAAATAGTTTCTAATTGTTCTGATGTTATTCAGTTTATTATTATTATGATTATTATTATAATTATGATTATTATTATTATGTACATTCTTTACTTGTTGGAGGCTAGTGAAGTTTTAATAAAAGTATAAGTAAAAGAATAATAATGAGAGCAGTCTTGTTTCCACATTATTGATGTTGAAAGAGAAATCAACTTTTATGTTT